>JAVDBV010084732.1:0-58222 GCA_032619315.1 Piper longum | reverse complement strand
GACCAGAAAATGAAGTGAAATGCCGCGATAGGCAACAACAGCAGCAGATTAGTCAGTTCGGGACGCTACCGGGTCTGCAGCCCAGTGGCTCCTCAGTAGATGCCCTTTAGAGAGTTCATAAGGAGTATATGATGTTTTAATTTCATATGAGAGTTTGCTCTCATATCCAGTTTGTTATTAGTTATATTTTAGACCAGTAATGCTCGTTACTGACGTTTTTATACTATATGTAGGTGACGAGTACGAGATAGATGTGCTAGCTGGACGGAGGAGCAACGAGGTCTTCTACACACACACACAAATGTTTGGTGAATGATTGTTTAATAGTCTGTTTATGATTATATTGTATTAGTGTTAATGTGAGGAAAATGAAAAGTATGATGATGTGAGGAACTACTAAGATATGATGAAATAATATGAAATGTGAATAGAGGGCACAGATGGGCTGAGACCCAAGATCCAGAGAAAGATGTTTACAGTAAATTAGAATCACATGTGAATAAAGTTTTTGATTTATAGTTGTATATACATTTGTATATGTTAATGTGACAGGGTGGCCCCTAATGGCATTTTTAGGGGAAACTCTATCCGTTATATTTTAGAATTCTTATTAATTTTTATCGTAATGGTATTGGTGTGTGAATTGAACTACAAGTCATCCATGTAGTATCATGCTAGGGTTTAACGTATTTATGCATGTATGACAAGTTGTATTTTTATCGAGATTGGATCCGCACGAGTTGGGTTCGGGTTAGCCGACCTAACCGGGGCCTGTAACATGCCGGTTCGGTTTACGAGGGTGAACCGGATTTGGGGTGTTACACAACCTTCTACAAATAACAAATGACAATACTATGATAATTACAGAAGCAACCCGGCACCAATAAGCAAACCTTATATTGCACCCGATTGCTAGCACACACAATATGAAGTTTACAACTACTTATCCACAAACCAATCAAAATATCAACACATCATAATATGCATGCAAATGCACCAAGAAAATATAGCACAATGACCCAACCAAATACTCTTATTCGATTATACAAAACCCTTAGAATCCACTTAAGGTTTTGTACTCAGCACCAATTAACTAAGAACATTGACACTATCAATTTACAGGACCTTCCCAACCTTAATTTCACTCGATGAAACAAAGAATTATAAGTAATCAAACTCCCTTGACTACTTATCATGTTGTGGACATGCAAATCCTATAACTAAACCTGTCTTCCCTAAGAAAAACTATAAAGATAATTAGTAATCCCCACTCACAATAGTCCTCACCAATACAACCCCAAGTCATCCTCCTAGGATGAATTTGTTTACATGTAATTCAACTCAACAAGAATAACAAACAAGTCGTATAATATAAAGGTGTATACATGATCCAAGTAGACAATCACCCATATGAAGTATCAATCCCACAACATGAAGAATCGACCATGGAAACTACAACTCGTTTCTCTTGATCAAAGTCGTCTCTTCTTTATCTTTTCTCTAAAAATCCCCTTCTAGGAAGTCGTCTCCCTTCCTAGGGAGTTCGTGTTCAATTCTATAGAAATAGTCTTTTATATACTTATCCATTTTATAGTTCTAGTTGTACTCCAACACCAAGTCCGCTAATGAGAAAACCAAGTTCCACTCCAACTCTTCTCATCACTTCATACAAGACTCCATCTCTAATCAAACTCTCACTTAGTGTGTATTGGCCATGTGGTTGAGTCCCTTAGCTTGGCAAAGCTCCCTAAGTCCACCAAAACCTCAAATTCTAATACCCGATCTCACTTCTAGGGTTTGGTCTTGGTCTCGACTCCATCACAACCAACTTGGTCATAAATCCTAGTTCGTTTCAAAATCCGTGTCCTCCATGTCCACGTGTCCATCTAAACTCCTCCCTTGAAGTTTTGTCTATGTCCAAGTCTTGTAACAAAATTCATATGTCACCAATACACAGCTCACTCAAGAATAACCAAATTCTGGCATGCTGATATTTGCTGCTCGTTCATGCCTAACACAATTATGTAGGCCTCTCAATATTGCTTGTTCATCAATTCTCGGTACACTCAGTATTTAGCTATCGGTACTGCTTGACCTCGCTCCACCAATACTTGACAAGGCTTGTCGGTTGCTATGCTCGAAAACAATGTTCGATCACCATCACTCAAACTCTCAACACTGCTTGATTACACCCAATAGTGAGTCCTAGTAGTAGTAACCAGTCAAGCTTGATCATCCTCGATCATGCTCACTCATTGGAACCCAATATAGACACACCTTAAGGTTAATTTGTTGTTGATAGAGCATATGTACTCACTACACTTCCACCAATGCTCAGTACACACTCCTTATGACTCAATAAGTTGTTTTAAATTACCGATAACCAATTCCTAACATGCTCGATATCAAGTACTAATAATCAAACTCAATTTCACTCCTTGGAACTCAATAGGACTTCTCAATGTCACGACAACCTCAAAGCACTATAGTTCAATCATGATTGCAACTATAACACGAATTATCACCAATAAATTATTTCCCTCACTCAGATAGCACAAATTACCCGTCATAAATTCGTGATAACTAGAAACAACCACAAAATCTTAATATCTGGCAAGCCCGTAAACTAGACCCGTAATAGTTGAGACTTGGGAGTAGTACAAACTTACTAACCAGGGAGTCGACTGCTTGTCCTTAATCTGTCCGCTAGCCTTTAAAAAGAAACAGTTGGAACTCAAATTTAGATTAAGCAACACCACTAAAGGATAGATTGAGCAACACTAAGAGTTTAGATTGAGCTCTTGATATAGTAACCCAAAACCACTTCTCGTATAAAAAGATTTTAGGTTGTAGATTAACACTTGTCCCAAACTTGCCATTATTATAATTATAATCTATGAAAGAAGCTTTAAACCCACTGGAAATATATGTATCTTAAGTTTTCTAGTTCTTCGCTAGTCATAGATCACAAATATGCCACAAAACAAAATTTCAAGACAATAAATTTAGAAGCCATGTCATCTTGGCTGTATTTCACATTTCTCCGATGAAAGAAGGGGACAAAAAATTGAATCATGGTTAAAAGAGAGTAATTAAAAACAGCCGACATCACCTTTCAAAACACAACAGGTCTGCCTAACAATCTGACTCTGAACTTGCTAAGTCTATTTGCAAACTCTGAATTCAAGTTACTTCCAATACACAAGGTTCCCAACTACATCTCGTGTCAATCGAGGAGAAGAATCTTATAGTCATGTTCTTCTCATCAAATAACCCAGAAAAACACAGATCAGTCCAACGAGCACCACCAAGAGGAATGAAAAACCTCCACTCTGCTTGCTTCCCTCGCGTCTCAGCAATTCCTACATGTAACAAAATGCCAGGGGTTCTCTTCTCGTCACTGAATTGATGTTATTTTACCAATCGTATTCTAATGAGCACCAATTTGATATGCTAATTTGAGAAATGAATAAAACTGAGAACTCTACCAATTCTTGCCGAAGCCTGGTGGTTTGTTGGACAGCATTGTTCTTCTCTTCAGTCAACCTTGAAATCATGAACCTTGTCTGCATGTGCACTCAAGTGAATTGGGTCAATACGGTATAGCAACAATCACATACACGTTGACTGAACCGCAAACTATTGAAATAATCATGCGTTGACTGCATAATCTCAAAGTACAACTCTAACATTCATATCCAAGACCATCTCTACTTCTTCAATCACCTTACCCACAGATTCCACACCAAGCAGATTTTCAAAAAAACACATTGTGGGGGGCCAAAAAAACCTTCATAAAAGGAATCAGTACTTAAATAGCTGCCATTACTCTATACAAGCAGAAAGGAAAAAGAACACTCAACAAGTTACGGCATCCCATTGGGTTCATTTTTTAACTACATCTTGTCAGAAACATTAACATCCCCTTGTAATAGTTGTAAAATTAAGCCCATTGAGGGTTTCAAAATTATTAACACGCACTATTGTATTCTTTTCTTTTTATTCTCAAGGCATTTAACGTGATATGGTCTGAGTAATTTTACTTTAAGTAATTAAGATTTTACCTACTAAATTAAGCCCTTAAAAAATATACGTGTGTGCCAAACAACATTATGAAAAAATAAAAAGGAACAGCACAGGGCGGGTGAGACAGGCAAAAAATAATATACCAGAAGAGCAAAAAGGGGATTACAAGTATATGCATCCATCGGCTAAAACATAAGAACCAAATGCCTTTAATCATTAATATGTTTCAGGGGAAAGCAGAATACACGACAATTGCACCTCTTAATCTTATCCAATTCATCTTTTATAGATAAGTTTCCATGTCAAATTATTAACTAACCAACTAAAAGATGAACCAATATTAACTTTGAGTCAGAATATTTAAAAAGAAAATTTCAATAAAAGTATCAGAGGACTTCCATATTTGTCAAAATTTAACTACATCAGAATTTAAACTTGCATCATCTACACTTCACCCAGGTTTCCAATCAACCTGCGGTTGGCAGCATTATCGAGGGCAATCATCAACAATGAAGTAATAAAAGGATGCAATCACAATGTAAGAGTCAGCAGCAATACGGCAAGCAAAAAATAGGAAAAAACGACTAATAACATTCCAAACATGGAATATGTGATAAGCCATTTGAAGTTATACTAATAGATTAGGTCATTATTTCAAAATATAGTTTTTAAGAAGACTTTGCAGAATGCGTACAAGGTTAAGCATTGTATCCTACATTGGAAATTGACACAGTACCATCCAATACATTTTCAATAAAAAATTCATTGATAAAAGATAATGAAACCAAAAATTTGAAAGAATGAGATTTAAAGCTCACCTCAGCATCTTTATCTTGAGATTCTGCATAGACTCGTGAAACCTGAATCCATCATTAATAAGATTGCATACTCTTTTTTAAACAAAAAAAATATAAGAGAAAACAAGCATACACAATATTAACAAGGGGACTAAAAAAGAAAATGCACACTTACAGCAGAAAAATCCACTGAATTTGAATTTCCATTGTCGGACATTGAAGCCCTAGGTGACGTATCCTCCTCAGATCCTTCCGGTACAGGTGAAGGCGGCTGAGGAGGAGAAACATAAACAACTCGCAGTTTGCATTCCTCAACTAAATTCCCAGACTCCTTATTGAACTGCTCATTACCAATCCCCAAGATTCAATCAATCACCAACCAAAAAACAACACATGATTCATTCAAGAGCAAACAAAAGCAAAAGAACCATAGAGCTCTCACCATGTCTGGTATTATATCCTTAGGAGTAGCTCCAGCTTGGGCAACCACACTTTGTAGGAGAAACTTGTCCTTGCACACCATATCCGGAGGTGCCTCCCTCTGAGCTTGCATGGTCACTGATCCCCCCAAATCACACCAAACCAACCTCATCAAGCCCCCAAATTACATCACCATACTTCAAAAACAAAAACAAAAAGCGAAACGCTGAAAGAGCAAAAGACCATACCAACAACATCGCAGGTAGCACGGGGCAGCACAATCCCAGTGTTCGGCCGAACGCAGTACTTCTTCGGATTCGTCGTCTTAACCTGATCAACAATAAAAAAAAAACCCCACAAAAACAGCATCCTTTACAATTCAATTCACATCCATAAAAAAAAACTGCACAGCTGAGATTGGGAGTATAGTAACACAATCAACCACAAAAATCACATCTTTTACGATCCAATCTACCCCAAAAAAAAAACTACACAAGGAAGATTTTGGGATCGTACTTTGAATGCGACGTGGCTGTCTGTCTGGTTCGAGAGATGGATAGAAGACGAGATCTGCTTCTTCAACTCGACTACACAGAAATCAACAAACACACAAACGAATTATAGTCTCATGATCATCGCAACCCAACCACCGGAGATCACGTACAAACCAAAAAGCAGCAAACTTTACACCCACCCAAAAAGAAGCACAAATTCAAACAAACAACGATTGAAGAAAAGGGATTGGGATCGAGAAGGAAGGGAGGAGGTACATGGGATCTTCAGCTCCTGGGGGTCGACGGTGAGGAGGTCGCCGGAATTCATGGCGGCGGCGGCGGATCTGGAATTGTCGGATCGGCAGCAAAATGGGGAGGAACCAAAATTATTTCAAAAAAATAAAGAATAGAAACAACGTGCTGTGCTTTTCCTGAAGGATATAGGGAGTTGGGGGGTGTGTTTGTAATTTTTTGTTATTTTGAGGGCTTGTGTACAATTTTATGGAATTGGCGATTTGGGGCCCACTTGGTAGGTTCACTTTGTATAGGTCCACACTTTGTGAGTCCACTTTGTATAGGTCCACTCTTTTTTTTTATTCAGAGTATATATATATAATATACATATATATATATAGACATAAATGGATATAAATATATAAAGAGAAAAGGAAGGCTTTAGTGCAATACAATGATTACAGCGATCTTAGTTGTAATGCAGTTTTTATCTACATTTAAAAATTTATCCAACTATCAAAATCATTAATAAAAAAAATACTCCAACCACCACCCTCACCCTCACCCTCCCCTTAGCCGCCCCGCCACCGCACCTCAGTTGCATGCCATTATTCTCCGCCTTCTTTTATATATATATTGTAAATAATGAAGCTTTAAAAAATAATTATAATATAGTTTGAGGTTTTGGAAAAAATAAAATATTTTTTTTATTAAATTGATCAATATCACGTGCAAAAATGATAAAGAAAAATTAAAAGCTTCCATGGTAAATATCCTTTTTTAATCTCGTATATTTAATTGTTAATTAGTATAGGTGGAATCTTAATTTTTAATTATTATTTGAAATAGAGACCACAAGAGAATTGCTCAAAATACTATGATACATGTAAATAGAAATATAAAGAAAAAAATTTTAAATATCAGCTTCATGTGTTGATGTTTTTATGTCAACTCAAATTAATATAAACTATTAAATTATAAAGATGGTTTAGCTTATAAATTAACAATAGCGAATTATTAGAACATCTCTACTTATAAGACCACCTAAATCTACAAATTAAGGATGATGGTGCAAAGCTAAAGATAAGTAATACTCAAGAGACCATCTTCTATTATAATACCATACTCATTTGCTAGCCAAGACCTCGTCGAGTCCAAAAAATAACAACCTTTTAATCCGAATATATTCAGATATTAGTAAACTGAGTCAAAGTTTTTGCTATTTGGATGCTATTTTTTACATGGGTATGATCCTACTGTCACAACTTTGAATAAAATTATAAATCCTAGATTAAGTAAAAATATAACTTGGGCCACATTTAGTTTATATGTATATGAGAGGCTATATAAATGAATAGAAAAGAAGACTTTCTAAAAAAAATTTAACTCCCAAAATCTATAAATTGGTAGAAGTTGAATGAGATATACATATATTTATTTGCATGGTTCAAAAGTACCCATTTTACAATATTTAAGAAAATGAACACCTTTTATTTCTTCCCAGTGTAGAAGTCTATATTGATACAAGATCAAAAGCATTAGGTTATTGATATAAGATCATGTGGTTTCCAATTTCTCTAGTAACCCACACAAAACTCAGAAGCAAGATGAGAGGTACCATCTTGTTCCCAAACTGCACTCATCTTATAGGAAGAAGTCTTAATAGTATGCATTGTTTAACCAAGGAGTGCAGAAAACATATGCTACATTCTTTCATTGTGTGGCAGAAAAGATTGCCCTGTCTTTGTTCACTACTTGCAAATTATGCTTGGTGAAGGCATATGAAAACAAACTGATAAATTTATAAAAATTGCAAGGTAGATAAAAGGAAGTTGGAGTTGAGTGCAGTCACTTTCTGTTCTGGTGATGACCTTGATAGGATTGATTGGATAATAGTAAAAATGGTACTGAGCAGGTGGGGATGGAGGAACTTGCAACTCAAGTAGTTTCACTTGCACCTCTTCCTTAGCTTAGAAATGTGAACATGTTGCCAACTGGGCAATCTCAACTAGACTTTATTATTATATATAATTCTTTTTTTATATAAAAAAACAGTCATATTAACCAAGTGTTCCTTTATTATTATTATCAATTCAAGATATGAGTGTAACCGTTCAGTGGCAAATTTGTTTAGTTAATTTGCCCTCCTTATGTTTAGATTGGTGCGTGATTCCAATTGAGAATATAATATGTTTAATCATCGGTTAATCTATCACATTACAATCTCCAGCTTGATCTTAATTTGTTGGTAAAGCAAATTTTATTGAAGCGTTGGCGGTTAATCGACGGCAAATAAGACTCCGTTGCTTAGTGACAGTCATGCGACGGTCCAATGGTAGAAGATATACTTGTTAATTCTTATAAACATAACAACAACACACCATGGGGATGTAGCTCAGATGGTAGAGCGCTCGCTTAGCATGCGAGAGGTACGGGGATCGATACCCCGCATCTCCACCTCCTCTCAACATTTGAGGGGTTCTAAAGTAAAATTTTTAATCCTTCCTTCAAAATTAAACCTTTTGTCCGTTTTACTCGGCGTACAGCACTTCAATATGAATGTTGGACCATTCATCCGAAGATTGAAGTAGCGACCAGAAGAAACTATGAGACGTTTTAACCACCCAGCCATTTTGTTGTAGCAAGTGGTTGATATTAGTATTTCATAAATGTGTTATTTATTTATTTATTTTTTAAAAAGAGAGAGAGAGAGAGAGAGAGAGAGAGAGAGAGAGAGAAAACGTTTTCTTACAGTTACCATGGAATAGCTCTCAACCATAGATACGAGATAGTTTGGAACTCAATACCAATTAAAACCATATGCATGGCTGCACGAGTTATGATTTTCAAATAACATTTTTCACTTCGTAAGTCGAAATTTCCGCCATTTGACTCATGAACGACGAGCATAACATAGCTCATTTCACGAAATAATTTTTCAGGAAATGTTGATGACAGAGACCATATTCCGTTCCCAATTTGAAATCCCATTCACCTATCCAATGGTAGACGCTACCTGCTGCGAGTCTTCTGTCCACACGCGAACAGAGATTCCAAGGTTGTTCATAAATATATCGTGTGTGGGAGCTTATAATGAAAAGAATTTCTCCATTAACTACAAGAACTATGGAGATGTGATAAACTTGTAGGCTGCACACACTTCCTACACATCAAGATCATTGTCATTTCCAGTAGAACTTACGACTCAGAACTAATTAAGTATAGTCTCTGATTTGGTAATTTGCACAATAACATTTTACGTAGCCTGCACATACGGGTGCCTCCATCCACGCCCAGGAATTTCAGTAAACTTTAACTGCCTCCCCTGAATTAATATCTGATGAAAGGAAATACCACAACCAGAGAATTTTTTACCTCCATTCCAGCCTTCCAGAGAGGAATAACACCATATGCACGCCAGACTTGTTGGTCAAACTGAGAATGCAAGTCATCATCATGGATGAATAAATTCAAAATCTGGAAATACCAGTTACCTCCTATAAGCTGAGAAAGAGTATTCTGCTCTTGCCACCACCCACTAATGCAATAGGTATTGTAGCTGTCATCCTTTACTGATATAAGCAAGAAGCAGTCTTGATTGACTTGACCACAAAAGAGTAAAAGACACCAGTGCGCATAAGAAGAAATTGAACAATTCATTCAAACCCATTAAGTTAAAATAAAATGCAAGATTAAAGGGACTCATACCTACCTCAATCCATTCTTCTAAAGTATGGTAATTGATAGTATATGATCACACATAGAGCTGTATAACAGCAAAAGGTATTAAATTTATCATGACACTTCCAGATTTAAACACGATCGTGAGCAATCAAAGAGACACAAAGGCCTACCTTCCCCTGACCAGATAGCCAGTCTAATGGACACCCTCTAATACCGCCTACTAGGGCTCCTCGATGATTTCCTGTAGCTATTTCTTGGAGAATGGGACCGACTCCTTGCACGTCCATTTCTGTCATGGTATCGATCTCTTCCCGTATCCCTTCCATTTTTATTATAGTTAGTTCTCCTGTCTGCATCCCTGTCACCTCTGCTATTCCTGTCTCGGTGCCTATCCCTTTCGCCATCACGATCTCGATTCCTGTCTCGCTCACGAGGCCTATCCCTTTCATCTGCAACAAGTCGTCGGCTTCTGCTTTCATTTTCCTTTTCCCTTGACTTTGCCCTATCTTCTGCCTCTTTTTGCCTTCTTAATCTTTCGTCTTCTCTCGCTTTCTCTTTGGCTTCCTGCAAGTCAAGACACCATGTTATTCACGTAACTATGTTATTCATGCCTGCGGAGAACAGTCATACGGCTCTATTTACCTTGTATTCTGAGAGGAAATCGCGAATCATGCCATACCCAATATGCTGTTTTCCAGTCACGTGAGATTGAGTTCTCTCGGCAGCATCATTTGCTATCAAAAAAGATCCACATATTTCACACAAGGCCATTTTCTTTTCCTGGGTAAGCATCAAGGCCTTTTCCGCTGCAGTTGTTGGTTGGGTCAGGATTGTTTTTTCAACATTCAGCAGTTCAACCTATGAACATCAAGCAACAAAAAAGTGAAGTGCGACCACATCTACATGAAACCATGGTCAAACAAATATTAGGTATTTTTCTAACGTCTATTCAGCAGTTAAATACCTTTTTCATTAGTGCTTCTGCCTCATCCACTTTCCCAGCTTCACCAAGGCTTTCAACTTGCTCAAGTAGTTTCTTGATTTTTTCCTCCAAAACCATAAGTTGCTCAGACTTCTCAGCAGAAATCGGAGGTGGTGGTGGTGGAACTTCTTCCTGAGCTAATCGCTCTCGGCCTCGTCTAACTCTCCTATCCAAATCCATTACCTGAAACACAATATGGTTTCTATCATATATGTAACAACTTCTCTGTAAAAAATAGTGACCATATCTATCACTGACCAGTTTCTCACAAAATTGAGCTAGCTCTGCTTCAAATTTTGGTACATACGAGTCATGTCTGGGCGACTTCTCAAAGCTAAATCCATAAAGAATTTGTCATGTTAGGAACTTACTGAAATTCAATAATAATGTTAAAGCACTCCATAAATGCAACAAAAGCACATTCAGTGACAAATAAAACCCAAACATTCAAGAACAAATTGGGAAAAATAGATATACCGCAAGCTTAACATGTGCATCTCATGCGCAGATAATCATAATAAAGGACGAACATGTAGAAATAAGAAAGCACTATCAAAGAAAAATAACTGAGCATCTGGCTTTTCAATTTCTGCAGATAATCATACTAAAGGACAAACAGGTAGAAATAAGAAAGCACTGTCAAAGATAAAAGACTGAGCATCCAGCTTTTCAATTTCTTATATAATGTGCACCACTCTGGTGTTTTTCCTATTTGTCAGCAATGCCGTCGACTAAAACAGAAAAGTCATAAAAGGCTTATTGACTACTCCAAGCTAAATTTAAAACCCTCCTAAAAAGGATTTCTTTCAAAGATTTCAAAACAATTACCACGAATAGACAATGCAATAGCCAGAATGTCTGTCACGTTAAGTTCGCCCTAGTGCCCTAGAACACCCCACAAGTCAAAATTCTCATTTCTAGCAAATAAACACTCACTCCCAATGTGCACTACCATTATATCGCTCACAAGCCACCAGCCACATCAACAAAGCCCACACACAAAAAAAGTTCTCAGCTACTATAACGAACGTATAGACACACTACGAAATTAGACAATCTCATCAGCTAACACCATTACCACTCTTTCAGCTTAGGGTCATGGATTCGCGGGCATAGTCCTGAACAAGCAAAGAAGATTAACATCAGAGCGTAGATCGGAACAGAACCCACACAATCAAATCAGACAACCCACTAGCAGCCCGACACATACCAAGATCGCTTCTAGTGTTCACAAACAGATCGTGGGGGCAAAAGCGAACCATGTAGAATCCGCAAGCCTCCCTGTCGTCCCAAGAGACCTCCTTGTACCCCTTCTTCTCCTCATCCGTCATGTTGCGAGCTACAATCATACATCCAAACCTCCATTAAACATCCAAATCGAGGTACCAAAAACCATCAAAAAATTCAGAAAAAAAAAAAAACCAGATCCCATGAGCTCGTCTAGAAGAGCCCTCTGAGCATCCATGGATGTGATTTGATCCTCAAAGACGCCGAAATCGGGTGTTTGTGAGCGTCGGGATTTAGGGTTTTGCGAGGGGGAGGGAGCTGAGATTTGGGATCCCCGATTGGAGGGAGGAAGCACCCGGGTCTCGTGGGCCTTATCCACTTCACCTCCTCGTGGGCCTTCTTGTTCCTCTTACGAATCATACAAAAATATAAAATTATATGAAAATCTTGTTATGAGCCAGACTTTGTTTAATTTATATTTTTTATTTGAAACTAATCAGTGTGCCTCGTTACTCAAAATTCATATAAATAAATATAAAATAATAATAAGGGTATTTATAAAATTTTAATTAAATTTAGTATTTTTAATTATTTTATTTTAATTTTTAAAGTAATTATAGTAAAAATTAATTTTAAAATATCTTTAAACAATAATATATTTTGTGTTCAAATTGAATATAAATTATATACGAAATATAACTAATAGGAAATCCATTTAGTCTACCAAATCAACTTATTGGCTCAAAACAATTCAGTTAGTAAATTTAAGAAAAAAACCAAATAAGTAGTAAAATTCATATAATTATAATAATTTATATCGATCATAACATTGTTATGCTATTATTTAATACAACAAATCTAATTCGATTTCTAACATTAATTTTTAACTAATTATAAGAACCACTGCCTAGAAAGCATGGTTACAAACATTAAACATGATGTCAAAAAACCCTTTCATCAATTATAATTTTATGTCATTACCCCCCGCCCAAGACACCATGAGACCCATGTAAGACCCCTCCCCCCAGGCCTAAAGCCCCTTCCCCACCGATATCCCCGCCGTCCTCCTCGCTCTCCGCCGCCGCCGCCGGTGGTACCTGAGTTGGAGATGAAGGAAGGAGAGGAGCGGCAGGAGCGGGAGCTGTACGCGGTCCTCCATGTCTCCCCCGACGCCTCCGACGAGGAGATTCGCCGGGCGTACCGGCACTGGGCCCAGGTCTACCACCCCGACAAGTACCAGGCTCCACAGGTAACTTATCCGACGTTCGATTCGTGGTGTGGAGTTCCGATGGTCGGGGCTGACTGTGGGATGCTGCTCGCCACGGTTGATTTTTCTGTTTTGTTTTGGTTGGTCGGAGAAGATGCGAATGTGGCGAGCTTCGACTCTTTTTTGATCGATGAAAATTTAGTTCTTGATTTGTTTTTGCGAATGGTAGAAACGAGTTGTCTTTCGTTCTGATGTACGAGGGTGATTGGCTGTGCTGCTCGTCACTGTGCTAGAGCTGGTGTCTTAAGTCTGCTTTTGTGCTAATTGCTCTCTTTTGATTGGTTTTGGTTAGAGGGAATAATGGTGTTGCGAATGTTGCAATTTTTAAGTATTTTTAGCAATGAAAAATGCAATTTTGAAGTTTTTTAGATAGAAAGCGGTAATCTTGCATGAGTATTTAAGTCAAAAGGCATGGGTTGTGTAACTTTCAACTTCTTTGAGCATTGATAGTATGGTTTTTGTGTTTATCTAATAGGAAGGATCATCTTCCATCCGTGGATTAGGGAGAATTTTTGTTTTTATTTAGTTGCTTTTGTGCCTTGGGTTGTTTAGATGAAAGAGATTGCGACGGAGAACTTCCAGCGGATTCGGGAAGCTTATGAGATATTATCAGATGAGCAGAAAAGGCAGATATATGATATTTATGGGATGGAAGGCATAAACTCAGGTCTGGAGCTGGGACCAAGATTGAGTAAAGTAGAAGAGATCAAGGAAGAGTTTGAGAGGCTGAGACGCCGCAAGGAGGAAGAGAAGATTTCAGCCCATGTTCGACCTTCTGGTTCACTTTTAGCTACTTTATCGGTGCCTCAGCTAATGAACGGTGACAGTTTCATGAGAGGGTACGACCTGGTTTTTGTTGGCCTCATATTTTTCTATTGAAATGTTTCCTTCCATAGCTTGCCTGAACAGTGTATAAATATCTTGGATTACATACTGTTTATTTATCAAAATGGGCTTGAGCAGAGTACACTCGGCAGCATACGTTTGGAATTATTCATGCATTATGATGCCTTTCCTAGGTGCCCGCCCCCACTTTTTTATTATTTTCAAAATCTTGCATCTTTATAACTTCAACATGGAAGATAAATTTCATCTACTTGGATTAAATGATGATATCATCCTATCATATAGCCGTTTTACGAGGAAAAAAGTAACTCTGTGTAAAGAAAGCCACATACTATTTTCTATAAAAACAACCATGATGAAGGGCAATTTTTTTTTAAACTAATCAGATATTTTGACAAGATAGAGGGCTTCCTTTAACTTGGCATACCAGCTGAAAACACCCAAGCAAGGACTGTTGGTTGAAAAATTTTAGGTGGCATCTTGCTATTCTTAGTTCTTAATTTTTTAGTGCAAGCTGTGTGTCCAAATTGTCTTCCTTTTTATCCTAACAGCATGCAGTTTTAAGCTGACAGTTTACCTTGCTTTTGTTTCGCTATCTTATCTAATAAAGTATTTGTGGCAGAATGGCAATGGCCAGTGAGGTTCAATCTCAAATATCCAAGAGGAACACTATTGCTATTGGTGGAAACTTGGCAGTTAACGGAAACTCTGGGACTGGTGCAGCAACAGCTGTATTAAGATACCAAATATCCTCAATTTCTTCCATTGAATTCATGGCTGCTGCTGGTTTGAGGGCTCTTGTTGGGGTACACACTACTCGGTAGGCTATTCTTTTTTGTAAGATTTCCTTGTTTATCAACCCTTGAATGGTAGTACATGATATAAAGGCAAATTTTTTTCTGAACATGGCTCATTGCTTTTGCAATTATTGAAACTGTCTTCAATGACTTTACTTTCAGTCATTTGTCAACTCATTCGACTGCTACAATTGGAATAGCAAAGTCTTTGAGAGATGGATCCATCAACCTTTCTAATGTTTGGACACGACAGTTGTCTGATTCATCAAATGGAAATGTAGTAATTTCATTCCTAAATTACATTATATGTTGTATTGGAATTGAATTTTTATTGTTTGTCATCGTATATTCTTAGTGACAAAGACAGCAACTCTATCAGTTGCATATTATTTATGATTCAGAATGTTTTGAAATTGGCTCGTGGTTCAATGGAAATTGGAGTGAAATGCAGTAACTATAGCTTTTTTACCAGGAAAAGCCAGCATCCATGGGGCTTTGGTTATTACAATCTTTGACATGTTGAAACCACGGTACTATCCTTAAAAGTAGGCAGGATTAATTTTTTAGTATGGGTAGATCCTTCTATATTTAGAGGGTTCAGCTCTTGAAATTTGGTTGGACATTCTGCTGCTAAAACATTAATGTCCATATTGATTGTGTCCTGGTCCTATCGAGGACTTCATGACTTTTTGAGAGCAGATTTGTGTGGAAGTTGGATAAATAAATCTAACCTAGACATTCTAGTATGAAATTTTTTTTTTTTCCTATTTACAGACTATATAAATCCCGGAAATTTGACGTGTAACTATGGCAAGTTTTGTCTTATTTTCTTCTGTTTCACGAAAACTTTTCCGATGCTTATCTTATCATTTAATGAAGTATATGATGACAATGGGGCTAAAACTTCTCATTAATCTCTTTTTTCAGGGTTGTGTTGAGATGCCATAAAAACTTGCCACTCTGTTCTTAATGGGTTTTATGTCATCAATTTAAATGCTAAGTAATTATGTGTTCTCCATAATTAGCCTAGATGAGATGCGGTGTATATGAGGTAGATTACTCATGAGTGGAAAATCTTTTACCTCATTTTCTTTTTAACAAATAATTTTCATTATACTGACCCACTGAGTGATGATTGGAAGTGTTCTAGATTTTTGCTACAGAGAATAGACATTGCCTTCTATTGCTTAGCTGTAATACAAAGTCTTACCTAGTATTTACATGATTCTCTAGCATACGGACCCTTAGTTTGGAGAAGTACTCTATGCTAATTTTGTTGACGGTAGTATAGTAAAAAAAATAAGGTCCTATACCTGCAAAGTATGCGTGAACTGAAAATGTTGTATCTGATACAGTTGCTGACAGTTTTTTAGTAAAATTTTTGTTTTGGTTTATTATTTGATTCTTGTTTATGATTGTTTACTAAATACTCATTTAGGTTTGATGATGTTTTATAATGTTAGATACAACTAGTTCTGGGTGTAGAATCATCTATTGCTGTTGGTTGGGCTAGGAAAACCGAGAAGTCATCTGCTTCTGGAGAGATAAAGGTGATCTAGTCAATTACCTGAGTATGAATTTTTATGGAAAATTTTATTATACAAAAATGTTTCCTAATAATCCTTATTTGCGAGTTTTTAATATATTTATGTGGATTACTTACTCAAATAACAATTTGCAGTTGGGGACAAATTCTTTTGGGGCTTCAGGTCATTATACACGCCATTTATCTTCAAAATCTCATGCACAATTGCTGGTAGAATTGGAAGGTTGATGTTTGACATTTTTATCTTGATCTTTCCCTTCACAGCAATCAGATCACGATTCTTATCCCATAAAGTAGTTTAAAATATATATTTTGTCTCCTCTTTCCAAGGGTCGTGTTTGAAAGGGCATTCAAAACTTGGTTTTATTGTCTCATGGATCTTGTGTCAAGCATTTGTACATGAAACAATCAATCAGTGTTTCAAAATCCGAGTTGCCAACCACAAAATAGTTGGTATAGGGTATAGATGATTATGGTTGTAAAATTGATCTGCAATTTTTTGGTTTATTTGGAAAGACTATACTTTCTAATTAGTTCTTAATTTTCATAGGATGATAATCATCGGAATATGTGAATTTTTGTTCTAAAAATGCTCATTTAATGTTTCTTCTAGTAAATTTTGTGGAATGTCTTTGGTGTATTTTATATGGCAGCGAATGTTTGGTAGGTTGTTGAATTTTCTGTCATTGGCTTGTCAAAGACACCACTCTCTGCTCATGTCTTTTAGCTGCATTTTTCCTGACTGGAGGGTGCAAACTGTAAATATCTTGTTTATATTTTTATTCTGTTTAATAAAGCAGTACTGCTCTTGAGCTTGAAATTGGTGGCGGTCGGAAAATATCTGATTTGAGCACTGTTCGAATGTTCTATACCATCGGAATGCAGGTGTGCTAACCCATGTACAAGTTCATTTACCTACTTTATTAATACTTTTTACATTGGCCAAAATTATGCTACAAAATTGTGGTTGATTTAGACTATAAAAAGAAACTGTTGACGTCTGATTTCTTTTCTTCTTGACAAAGGAAAAGACCATTGGTTCCAGACTTAACACGTTTTCAAGCAACGTTCTTTCTTGAGTTAGAAATGTTATCTCTACTTTTTAATTCTCCACTATGTTTAAATCTAAGGTCCTTTTTGGTTGTCTTGAAATTGCACGAAAGAAATGTAAAATTTAGATGTCACAATTTTTTTTATTTTAGATGTCTTAAAATTTAGTCAAAAGAAATTTCAATTTTAGTCAAAATAAGTCTATGTAAAAATTTTACAAAGCTACATTTTCTTATGAAAAACAAAAGAAATTGAGGGGAATTATGGGAGGCACGTGCATATGAGAGGGAATATTTCATTTTTATCTTATTTTCCTACTATCCAAATATATAAGGGAAATTTTAAAATTTTTATGTCATTTCATTTAATTGCATTCTCATTTCATATGATTTTTTTTTAATTACACTATTTTCATGCCAACCAAACGGACCCTAAGTTGACATTTTGAATGAATTAAATATTATATTATATATGTATATCACTTTAACATTAGTATTAATGTTTAACTTATTTGAACATGATAGGGTTTGACTTCAATATTAGAGCAAAATCAAATTGATACCTAACAAAATTGATGATAAATTGAGATCACCGGGTTCATATAGGTGAATTAGGGATAAATTGAGACTCGGTCTCAATTTAGGGTTTTATTTTAGAGGGCTGATTCTTTGTCATAAATCTGAAGAGTAAGTGATTTCGTCATTGATTGATTGAAAAAGAAAGTGCAGACTCTAATATATACATAAAAACTCTTTTACGGGTTTTGGACATGCATGAGACCTGCTTACAATAAGTAGGACAAATAAAACCATTACTTAAATAAGGCAATTCGCAACTAGTAAAATAACTTTTTTTTAACAAAGTATGAAAATAAATACATAGAGAAATACCAACTAAGCAAATATCTACTAAATACAGAAGGTATCTTATCAGAATGGAGTTTGCCAAAAAAATTAAAAAATGTGGTAATGGCCATTGAAAAGTTGTGCTTTGCATGATGAGTGAAATGCAATAATTGTGACATGCTGTCTCATGATGAATACATATAACATTATATATGCCATTCAATTTCTGAAGCATAATCTTTGATATTTGTCTTGAGCGATTTCATTTACATATGTGCTTATCGTTTATTGTAAATCATCACTTGGTTTCCAACCTGTTCTGTACCTGTTCAACTTTAAAACTTCTTTAGGGCATCTCTTGGAGGCTTGAATTACATCGAGCTGGTCAGAAGCTTATAATTCCAGTGAGTTTTCTAACATATACTTAATCGTGTTTATTCCTTGTGAAGCTTGTATGCGCTGCCCAAGATCTAATGACAGCACCATTACTTGTATACTAAGAGTCTCTTACTAATGTAGTACTCATTAGGTTTAATTTATGGAACAGCATTATATTTTAACTTGGGTCCTAGCTTTCATATGTTGAGAAAAGTTCCACATCCACAAAGGATATGAGTTGTGACCTTGATATATACCAAGGTGTGGGCTTCCTAATTGGCTAGCTAGTCTCTTTGGATAAATCCCATATCTTATGGTATTAGAGCCACCAACTCAAGGGCACTCACCCCTATTGTGTCAAAAAAATAAATAAATAAAGTCAAAAAGAGTTAAAAGAAGACCCAAGAGGCCAAAAAGACCACTTACTAAGAGCTTAACCTCCTTGCAAGTGCTCGAGAGTGTTGAGAATAGTCCCACATCCACAAGGATACGAGTTTTGACCTTACTATATATTATATAATAATGTGTGGGCTTCTTAAGTGGCAAGCTAGTTATTTTAGATAAAACTCCAATCTTCTTACCATACAACGGGGTTAGTCAACTAGAAACTTAATTTGTATGACCATGACTAACAGTTTGATCTTATAGAATGCTCCTTGAACATCAATGTTGAACCCCCTAAAGGTTTGGCGAAATGTCCTTTATTGTGTAGTTGGTTCTTGTATTGGCTTGTTGTAAGCAGCGGAAACTGTATTTATAGGTTTCTTATTTTGGGGTATTTGAAATGTCAAAATTAGATACTTGCTCATTCCTTGGATCTCAGAAGATAGTAGTGTGGTAATTTTAATTTGAATGCTTTCTATTCTTACTTTTAGGTAATAAAATTCAGCGATTATGTATCTACACTGGCCAAAAGCTTTTCTAATATTATTCATTTGGCTTTTGTTTGTTTAGTGATTTTTAGCATGGGCTTTCATCGTACAGGTGTTGCTTTCAAGACGTTTGAGTTCAGCTGTTGCAGCTAGTGCTTTGATTGGTCCGGCATCACTTTATTTTCTTCTGAAGGTTGACATTTTTTTTCTTTATCTCCAGATTGGCTTTAGTTTTCTGCTTAATTCCTTATATTCACAAAAACAAGTAACATAACCTACCGAAATACAATAATGCTACATTCAAAGAGCTATGGATTTGTTTTTGGTACATAGTATCTCATTTCAACTTCTAATGCATTTACACTCTTATGTGGGTTTATACTTGTTCATTGAGTAAAGCTACCATAGTTCCTTTAGTGGCTAACGGTTAATGCGGTAGGTTGTACAAAGGGGATGAAACTGGATAAAAGCATCCTGGAAAATGTTTTGTTTGATGGTGGAGGAGGGCTATTTCAGGTGCTCATAAAGAGCTCGATAATTGTTTCGGCAGAGGGAAACTTTTTACAGCTTTTACATTGCTGGTCTCATACCTGGATATAATGAGGATTGGCGTCATGAAGAGCATTTGGCGACAAAACTTTGCTCTCTGTAGTCATCTGGGTCCTATACTAGGTGTAAGATAAGGCAGAAGAAGAACCCTGAACAAATATCTGATCGACAATACTTTATTGTTTGTGTTGTCTCCTACCAGTCATGGTCATTCTTTTCTCTGGTTTTGATTTGTGTATCAGAAATTTGTCGTTAAACCTTATTATCTTGAGAGAGAACGACAGAAGAAACTGGAGAGGATGGAAAAATCATCAATCCAGGTAGGCTGAACTCATGAAACTTCATACGGTATTGTCATTGTGAGGAAAAAAAAATTGCAACTTAGATTAATTTTGCCTGTTGTTTTTACTTTCTTCATTATAATATTAAATTTTACTGCATAACAAAATAAACAGATTCATGAAGCAAGGATTGCTGCGGACAAGGCTCAACAATTACTGCAGAATGTTGCACGTAGGAAAGTGAATAAGCAATTGGAGATGGGAGGGCTTGTTATTACGAAAGCCTATTATGGAAACCAAAAGGCTGTCCAGAAGATGCGTGAAGGAAGGGAATTGGATGATGACTTGGCATCTCAAGTTCTCGATGTGACAATACCGCTAAATTTCCTTGTAAATGACTCTGGTCAAGTTAAGGTATGTATACATTATATTTCTACATTGTTTTGTAATCAGTTGTCCTGTCTGGTCGAAGTAAAACCATTTATTTGATCACAATTACGCTGCTTAATAATTTTTCTTAGCCCAGTAGAGAGCCCTCTTGTTGTTACATTTCTATTGTTTAAAGCTTGAAATCTAAATGTTGCTCCATAATTTTGGTGTTCTGTGTCCTGGAGACCCTAAACAATTGCTGGTCGAGTACAGTATGGAAGACGTAAAATTCATGGTATTTTTCTCATCGCCTAGCAATTTCCTCTTTAGTGTCTTCTTGCTTGGTAAGATAGAAATTGAATACATGTTTGGAGTACAGGTAGTGGTTGATGACTACGAAGAATTGCAGATCCCTAATGAAGCTCATAGAGTTGAAGAGTGATCTTGTTCAAATCTTAAATGGGTAACCTCACAAAATTTTGCATGCTTTGTCATGCTTCATGGTTACCTGACAGTTTTGCTTATTCTGTGTTGAGTGCATGAGAGCTTGGTGGAGATCCACCGTTTCATTATAGATAGAAATTCAAGCTCTTCAGTCATGTGATCGCTGCAAAATCGTTCTTTTTTCAAAAGATGAAGCCAAGGGCAGGCCTTGGTCCAAGTGGCCACCATAAATGATGTAGGATGTTTTATTTTTGTTTTCTAGTTCGAAAATGTTACAGCAAGAGCTTCAATTGGAATCCCCCGAGTTGCCAATTATTGTTTTTTTCTTTTCTTGGATTATAATATGGAAGCTGTCATAGGGTCATATTTAGGGTTAAATTTTTCTCCCTAACTACTCCTATGTGGCGTATTTCCCTCCCTGGAAACACCAGTCTTCTCCTTTGTTCGCATCAATTGACTGCTACGCAAGTGGTATATGATCGTAATGCGGGCACCAATACACCCGGTATTGTTATGTTGATCGATTACGGTCAAAGATTGTAACGGGCCCCTGACCACTGTTTACCTTTACCTGTACGGAGACGCATACACGATCACCAAGTCTTGACCCGTCTTTGTACCGGTCACTTAAACCTCCTCACGGTATCGACCAGACCTCAGAATCATTGGTCCAGTTTTTGGTAGCTAAATACGACGCGATACCACAAGATTACGAGAACTCTTCTTAACTTTTATTCCAACAATATTAATACAGTAATACAAGTAATCTATACTTCGTGGTCATGCAAACCCCACGATTTGGCCTTTTGACCTTCATTTGGCAGGCCTAACCCCTCAGTTCATCGAGCTGCTGGGTGTCGAACAATACAAGTGGAACCCTTGGTCTAAGGGTGGAACCCGACTACTCCAGTAGTCTCCTTTGGAGGCTTAGGCTGACTTCACGACCAGGTTGCAGCTTTCCCTAAGTCCTTCTCTTGACCAAGGTGGCTCTCCTCCACCGAGAGCTCACTTCTCTTCTTCTCTTCTCTGATTGTTCTCCCACTCCCTACTCTTCATAAAGAATGGTAATTCCTTTACATAGAAGTCTTGGGCTAATGTATAATACATCATCACTTAGATTCTCACTGTCCAAGCCTTTGATCAATGGCTTGAATTTGATCAGATACGTCATTGGCCTCTTCGAATTCCATCATCGTTGGCTCCTGATCAACGATACACCTTGCTTCGAACACATCATCCAATCCTTGGTGTTTTATCTACAATTACTAAAAACTCCCTTGGTGCATCTTGGCTAAGTGATCGAGCCCTTCTGGTTCGACTCAGCCAATCCTTGTATCGGCCCACTATTGGCATATTCCAGACTTGTACCTAATACTATACACAGTACTGGCTGCCCGACATATTCGGTCATGGCGCTCGGTCGTTTGCACCCTTCGCTCCTACTAGCCTCGACCTTGCCCACATTTGGACTATTAACCTAACGCACCCGTTAGCACTTTGCCTGCACATTAACAAGATTAGAACTCGGTAAGTTGTTCCACTACTTGAATAGCTCCAATTACCTAATTGGACTCGGCATTGCTACGGATAACCATTAAACCCTAGTTCCCAACCGTCCCATGAGCTATACTCGTAACAGAAGCCAATGATTGTAAATGGGTTTTCGTATAATTTATTTCATGTCTTTACAGCCATTAAATATTTGTTTTATATTTGGTAGAGCACTCCCCGCCGCCTTTTATCTCTCTGAGAGGAATTTACTTCTAATATTTCACTTCTTTTTATTTTCTTTCCATTTTTTTTAAAAAAGTTTTGCCTTCTTAGTTGAATGCTCCATTTCGTTTCTTTTACTTGAATGCATCCATGTCCTCGGCCTTAAATTCGAGTTTTCAAATTTGTGTTGATGGTCATTGAAACTTGAGCTAAATCGTGTTATCGTGAACTTGATTTATCTAATCTTTGATTGATCTATATATACTTCTTGGCACTATAATAAAATTTCAAAATGTCTCAAATTGCCATTATTGTATACATTATCAAAAAAGAACTGGCAAATGTTCTAATTTACTTCCACTTTATCCTAAAACAAGGTAAAGATGCGGTCCTAATTTAGGGTTTATATTTACAAGCAAATGTTCATCTTGATGCCAACCCTTCTCCATCAAGTTAGGGTTGGGATTGACAATGTGTGAACGTGACAAACTCGTGTCGTGTTATTTAATATATTAACATAAAATTTTCCTATTTCACATAAATATCTAAAATAAAATCTCCGATAAAACATTCCTCTTCCTCAAGTAAAGTAGATATAAGGTTATAGTTTTATTATTTGAATTAAATTTATTAAGCTCAAGTAATTTACTATACGATTTTGTTCATAAAATATGACAAATGAGATTTTTGCTCCTGTTCAAATAGCCTCGTGTTAAACTCAAAATTCGAAGATGAAACAAGCCCCATCTATTGCATGCAAAACTTCACTGGGCTTGCCCAGTAAATGACCTTGTTAGAACGGTTCCCATCACAATAAATTGATGACAAATTTGAGATTTTACAGTCATATAAGACAATAATATAATAATAATAATTTTTTTAAAAATATTTATGACTATAATACTTTATATGCATAATTTTCCTAATTTGAGTCATCTTATATATCTATTCTTATTATTAAAATGAGTTTAAAAGAAAAGTAAGAGATTCAATTAATCAAAATACAAAAAAATAAAAATTAAATTGAAATATTATAATTTATCTCCTATTTAATTAATATTTATATTTAAAATTATAATTTATTTTAAATATATCAAATTATTATAATTTATCTTATCATTCAATCATAGTTATTAATAAATTAGACTATCTCTAATATTGACTGTGCACAGTGGGGAATCTTATCTAACTATGAGAAATATAATTAAGAGTATCCTTAAACTCTATTTAAACTCGAATCAATTTAATATCTATTTAATATATATAGATAATACGCTTAAAATTATTATGTTTAAAAAATATATTCATTAAGCTTACACATTACGCATGATTCTGACTAGTATTATATATATCAAACAAAAGTATTGATGTGGAGCCTAATTCTTACAACCACAAGTCAATAAACAAATCATTGGCTAGGTATAGTTGGGATCTAATATAATCCTACTATTTATTGGTCGGTTGATAATGAATGTGTTATACACATTGCAACATTAGTATTTAATACCTAACTATAATAGGGGAAGATTTTTTTTTCCGGAGATTTACTTTAAAGGGGAATTGCTCTCTCCTTTATAATTTATCAAATCAATTTAAAAGTCACTATTTGATGAAAATTAAGAGATTCAATCAATCAAAACATAGGGAAATAAAAATTAAATTGAAATATTGTAATTTATCTCCTAATTAATTAATGTTTATATCTAAAATTAGAATTTATTTTTAACATATCAATTTATTATAATTTATCTTATTATTCAATGATAATTATATATAAATGAGACTATCTCTAATATTAAGTGTTCATGGTGGGGTATCTTGTCTAATTATGAGAAATAAAAATTTTAAAAAAAAATATTTATGACTACACTACTTTATATGCTCTTAATTTGAGTCATCTTATATATCTACCCTTATTAAAAAATAGATTTAAAAGTCACCATTTGATGAAAACTAATGGATTTAGTCAATCAAAATACAAGAAAATAAAAATTAAATTAAAATATTATATTTTATCCCCTATTTAGTTAATATATATATTTAAAATTAAAATTTATTTCTAAGATATCAAATTATTATAACTTATCTTATTATTCAACAAATATTATCTATAATTAAGACTATCTCTAATATTTAGTGGGGTATCTTGTCTAATTACGAGAAATATAAATAAAAAATATCATTAAATTCGACTTAAACTCAAACCAATTTATGGGGTTGAAAAAAGGATAAGCGGACACCAGCGTGTCCGAATCCGGGGAAGAAAAAAGCGGTCCACTTTCGATAACCCAAGCTTGGGAAGCCATGGCCGACGACCGGCCATGGCCATGGTGGGAGGAGGGGCCGCTTGTGTTTTCTGTCAGATTGCTCGCTCTTCCTCTACCTCTACTTCCACCCAACTTCTCTACGCGGTTAATGGCCACCCCCTCTCTGTTATCTCTTTTCTCCATCACATGGAGGTCGATGCTTGTTTCATTTTCTATCTCCTTATTTTCTTTGCTGCAGGATGAAAAGGTCGTGGCGTTTCCGGATACCAACCCTTCCGCCTATAGGTGAAATTCATTAGCTAGTTTTAGTTCATTAGCTTTTTTTTTCAGTTTGAGAGTCTTTCATGCGCTGGTGTAGTCTGTGGTATATGTTGATGTCGTCGTTTGCGAGGCTTACATTTGATATCTGTGCTCATAGGTTGTTGGATTTTTTTTCAAAAGGATGGGAGTTTTTTTTTTCTTTTTTGCTTGTATTTAGATGATAATGGCAGTCTATTTTGGTAGAAAGCTGGTTCCATTTTTGAATTTGGTATTTTTCCACATTAAGATTTGTGGTGGCTAAGTGTGATCTGTTTGGTTGTCCTGAAATCACATGAAAAAATGTAAAATCTGAAGCACAGAGCTAAGTCAAAAACAATGTTTAGTTAAAGGAAATTATATTTTTAGTCAAAGCTAAGTCTATATAAAAATTTTACAAAGTAATTTTTTTTAATGAAAGACAAAAAAAAATTCGGGGAAATTTTGGGTGACGCACATGGTAAAGAAATATTTTATTTTCATCTTATTTTCCTAAAAATCTATACAATTTTCATGTGATTTTTTCGTTTACATTATTTTAATGCCAACCAAACAAACCCTAAGTTTAGATAGTTTTGGAGTAGGTGTTGCTAAAAGATTTTAAAGGGGTCTAAAATTCGAGGTTAGACTACGTAAATGTTGAATCGTGTAATTGTTGTGATCCAAGATGCTGCTTTTCTATGAATGTGATCGTGTAAACAGTTGTTTCGATAGCCTTTGTGGTGACTGTGAATTGAGTTAAACTATCTATCTTCTTCCTGCTTTACGACATCATTGGGTATTTCTTTATGTGTTTTATTTAGCCTTGTTGCCATTGATATTTTCTCGAATATGAATTTGATGTTTCGGCTTTCTTTATTTGAGACAATTTTTTTACAGGGTTGATTATAGATCTATAGCAATACCAGAAATTAATCTCTTTGTATATTGTTTTGGTTATGACAATGTCAGAATTGGTAGATTGTTTCTTTTGTTGAGTGGAACATCCTCAATGATGTTCCACATACAGTTGACTTTTGTAATTCCAATATATATTCAGTTCCATGTTTATGGATCTAATAATCATTTATGCATTGCAAAATCATATACATACATGGCTCCTATAGTTTTTTTTTTCTTTTTTTTTTTAATCCAAATTGGTGTGTTTCAGGCACTTCCATTACGTATTTTAAGTTTCATATGATGACTGTTACATATAAATTTTTGTAACTTCATTTACAGTGGTCACAAATTTTCCCTATTGGCATAGACGCTTTTGTAAAAGTTTTTATTTAGATTGGGCTTTATCATCATGGGTCCAATTTTTCAAAGTGTTTACTCTTTAGCATCAACTCCATTTGCTTCTGAAATTTTGTATTATATATGATTTTATCATTGTTTTCTTTATTGTGTAATGCCCTTTTATAGATGAATTAATGTATATGTCATTATTATTTTTGCGTTTTGCCTGTTTAACTGCTAGGCATTACTTGGTTATTCCTGTTGAGCACATAGGAACGGTAAAAGATCTCCAGATCAGGCCGGATGATTATAATCTAGGTAACGATAGCCTACTGAAATCAGTTGATCCTCTAGATATATTTTGTAAAATTCTTGATTAGGCTAAAGCTTTTCTATTATAAGTTATCAAAACAGTTGTTCTCATGGTCCTTTGCAGTTAGTCATATGTTAAGTGTTGGACAGTCCCTTCTTCATAGAGATGCACCTGAGCCCAGAGTATATCGGTGTGTAGTTATGCATCTTTTATTTTTTTTTTTTAAAGGGGCTTTTTTCAAGTAATTTGTCACTCTGTGCTCTTCACAGATTTGGTTTTCATCAACCTCCTTTCAATAGTGTTAATCATCTCCACCTTCACTGTTTGGCTTTGCCCTTCATGCCAAGGCAAGTATAACTTAGGAACTCCCCATTCTTTTTTACTTTATTCCTTGAGTAATTCACACTTTTGAGTAAAAATATTGTTTCAGATCCATGGAATTAATGAATTTTGTTAAAATTTACTTCAAACTGCTTTTTCAGATGGAGGCATTTGAAGTACCTATCTTTGGGATCACTTGGTGGTTTCCTAGATGCTGAAAAGTTGTTGACAAAGCTGAAACCTCCTCAAGTTGCGAACTTGTGATATAGAGCATCTATAATTGTTTTAGTGCATTTAAGAAATTGGCATATATGTTTCCTTTAACTTAACTACCTTATTTTTTGTGAAGAGCATGCTTACTTGTATTGGAAGTTGAGACTGATTGCAATTGTAAAAAATGAGGGAGTTCATTTATCCCTACTTTCAACTGCAAACTAATTTTTACAGATGATTAATTCTTTGTTGTTCTACAGCCACTCCCTTGGACTATGCAAATGAAGTTCACCCCTAAATAGAGATTATCGGTTAAAACATAAAAGAATTTATGTACAGGGTCTTGTGTGTTTGGTGGTGGGAATTTATAGGTCTGCCTTTCTGAGTAATCCTTAATTTTTGCCAAGGAGAGAAAACCATTACATTTTTTTTACTTGTGTTTAGGATATCCTGATTGCAGATTAGGGGAGATGAGTGGTCATGGTTAGATCAAAATTATGTTAACATGATCCACTTTTGTCCAATACAAATGTTCACATGATTACATTCATTATCCCATGTTTTTCACAAAGTATTGTGCATTACAACCAAACAGTGTGATGCCCAAAAAAATACATTCAATGGCATTCTCATCTTTCCTAGCTCCATATTAATGTTATAATGACTATGTAAGATGTCATGCCATGTGTAGCAAATATTAGAGATAAACTTTAACTTTATTGATAATGAATAGAATATAATGATATAATTTATTAGAGATAGACTCTGATGAGCTCTATGTAAATGATTAGATAAATTATAATATTTTGATTTTATATTATTTTATTGTATTTTAATTGGTTGAATCTTATACTTTTTATCAAAGAACGAGTTTTAGTTCTCCTTTTATTAATAAAAATATATACAATATCGATAAAATGGAGGACCAAGGCCTAATACATAAAAGATATTTTCTTAGTAAGTGATAAACCAAGATATAATATTAGTGCATGGTTCCTTTTTGTCGTGAAATCAGGGAGAATTTTACCGTATGTTAGATAAACCAAAAAAAAATGAGAAAATGCATAAAAATTTATGAGGATAAATGTGAATATTGATCATATAACATAATAATAAAAGATAATAATTAAAGATTTAAAAACAATGGGTATAATTAGATTTTAAATTAATTATTAGCATGCGTTGTATAATGAAAAAGTCACAAGACACAATAAGCGAGCGATGTTATAGATAATTAGCAAAAACACCCTAGGTATAATTATCAACAGAAAAAAAATTATAATTACATTCATTATAAAATATTTTTTAATATTATTGAATTTTGAAATGAATTTAAAGGAAACATAGTAAAACATTTTTTTTTTGTTGAATCATAAACTAAAGAATGTAATTATAGAAAAATCTTGTTAATTCTATTTTTCCAGACTCCAAAATTAGTGTGCAAAAGCTTGCATGGTTGCATGAAGGTTATCGAGCATCTTTGCCCGAAAGACACGAAGGCGGAATTAGCACTTCCCAACAGTCAAAGGATCTTCCATTGCAGACGAGTCTCGACTTGGGAGGCAGATTTCCAAGGTGCCCATGAAATGGATGTCTCTGAAAAGGTTGAGCTCTAGCTACTTGAGCAAGCTTGGGAGGGCTATGAGGAAGAGAGGGAGGCGCAGCCCCACGTTACAGATGATATTCGAAGGCCCCCATGACGAGCTTGAGGAGCAGAAGGTGACGGCCTCCCGAGAGCTCCTTCTTGCCGAGAGGCGACCTCTTGGGAGGTATGACGATTACGACTCCCATACACGGTCTACTTGATATAGCTACTTCCATTATTTTACACATGGAATGTTTACTTCAAGCTTGCTCAGTGTTGATTGGATTATGGCTGGAGGTCTGTACATATATGTGTTGATTATGCATGGATTATTGATTGGTTTCAGATTCCTGATGATGAGAGCGTTTGACATGCAGAAGGCAAATAACACATTTGTCAAAATGCTGAACGGGAGAGATAGCTTTGGGGTTGATGAATTGGTGAAGGTAAGATGTTTGAAATAATAACTCAGTCAGGAAATATCATGTGTTACTGGTTTTAGTTAGCTTTGTTTTTCTTTTTTGGAAATGAAATTGTGGCTGCTTTTGCATTCAGTCTTTCAAATTCGAGGAGTTTGAGGAAGTGAAAAAATGTTACCCTCATGGGTTTCATGGGGTGGATAGATATGGCAGACCATTGTACATTGAGAGGATAGGAATGGCTGATCTTGATGCCCTGCAAAGAGTAACCACAGTGGAGCGGTTCGCCAAGTATCATGCTGTGGAACAGGAGAAAACCCTGAATTTGAGATTTCCTGCTTGTTCTTTTCCAGCAAAGAAATACATTGCTTCCACGACAGCAATTTTAGATGTACAAGGAATGGTACGTTAAGATTTGTTAGGTACTTTACTTTTAATTATTTATCCCTTTTCTATATTGTGTGTAGCATTTGATGGAGTAGTAAACTTGGTAAGTTCTGTGATTTGGAGAAATGATATGTTTTGCTGAGATTAGTCAGAGTTATTCCGTGAAAACAGGAATTGTGTCACCAATATATTAATTCCCTAAACAATTGCAATTGTATATCTGCTAAAAAATTAGGTGTAAACATTGTAATGCCCTTCTCTTTTTCCCATGATCAAATTCAAATTAGGAGTTATCCTAAGCTTTTGATCACCCCGATAACTAAGATAAATTGTTGGCCATTGCTTCAACTTAGGAATGTTCATCATTTTTAGCCTATATTATTTGGGACATGGGTGCTAACATGTTAGGACAGAGTTGCCTTGTTGTCTTTAGCTTCCAGTTACAGATTTTCAACGTTAAAGATTGATGCCTTGCTGAATTTTGTAATCACCAAATATAAGCATCTGCAAGAAGATTGATTCATATGGATTTTCTATATCGATATTTCCGCATATTTCCTTTGAATTCAGTGTAGGGGAAAAATCATTTTACTAAATTGGCGAGGGATATTTTCTTAGAGATTCAAAGAATTGATGCCAACTATTATCCTGAGGTACGAAATCTGCCAGGTGGTTCTTGTTTACTAAATCTTCATTCCAAATGCCTTTCTGTGTTTTAATCGGACATGGTACCATAAAATCAATATATGCTCATATGAACACTGAACAGAGACCATAATTCTGTTGCTTCTCCAAACTGCTGAATGTAGATATTGTCTCAATGAGCGGAGCAGTGGCGGCACAGGGAAGCCATTTTAGAGGTAAACAGTTATTCGCCGTTTTACAATCTTAACTTGGTACGCTTGAAAGTTGAAACTCATACTAATATACGTTATGACTATTCCAACACTAGCTGTCTGTTTGGGAAGTTGTATCCATTTCAATATCAGTCAGCTGTACTGTCACTACATTGTAAATGACAATATACTGGAGATCTAGTCCAACTATTGGTAAAGTTTTATGTTGGTTTGGTAAAAAAAAGCTTTATAACTGATACTGTTTATTGATGAAGATTATTCATCAGTGCAGAGATTATTAGTTGTTCCCATCCTCCAGTGATCCAGGAGTATTAGAATGATAATTTTTTTACAACATTGATTAGAAGAGTGTCACACACAGATTGAAGATGACTAAGCAATGGCAACCCTATTGATCTAAGCAGGGCATTTTAATGCCCGTATGAGGCTCATTTACTGAGTAAAAGTTGCCATTGCTTAGCCATCTTTAGTGAGGCATTTTCTTAAGGTTTATATTTTCAAACATAAATTATGGAATGAGAATGCTAGCTTGTAGAAAGAACTGTTCTCATGTGATTGATTTATGTTAAGGATACTTCTCAAAAGTAGTGTTAGATTTATTTTCATCTTGGTTTTGCTGGTTAATGTAGTTCGAGGGCTTTAAAAAGATAAACAAAGACGTATGTCCTCAATGTGACTTGATAAGGTCTTTCCCCTATTATGAGAATGTTTTATATGATTTGGTTACAGCTAAGCTCAATCAAAATCTAAAAACCCAACGTATGTAGCATATGATAACTTGTAAGAAGAGATTTTAAATAGAGATACTGACTTGTATTTTTTTTTAAATGTTTGATGCAAACTAAAACAATAAGTTGCAATCTTTTTATAAAATAATATAATAGCACAAATGCTTAATTACCATTGGTGCATAGATTATTAAGTGTTATTACCAATAAGTCAGCCACCATTGAAGGATTGAGCATGTCAGGGGTACCGGCCGTTGTGTAGTTTTGCGTATGAATTGTTGTGTATTTTGAGCTATAAATCAATTGTAATATGATTCCCTAAGTAGGCTTAAGGTTATGATATGCAATAAGCTTAAGTTAAGACACAGACTTGTTTGGTACGGTGAGTGCTGTGTCTATTCCATTTTACTTTGTTTAATTAACCTTCCATGCATACTGGTTAACTTTGGGGGCAACGACTAATAAATCGTCTCCAAGGTGTGTAAGGCTCATAGTCCCAAAACATGATGGGGAGCATATCAGTTATGTTGGAAGAGCTTACAATTCATGCTACGTAAAGAGCCTACGTGATGACCAAGGTGTGAGGCTATAATACCCTTAGAGTCGATTATGTCTCTATCATTTAATTTACTTCTGCGAGGTATCTAAAGCAGGTAACCACGATTTAGTTTTTATATTATCACAAGATCAACAGCATCGTCTATGTATAAACTACTTAACTCGAGATCGTAACTAAAAGAATTGGATTATGTCTCAACCTATTAGTTGTATTGAGGATATTGTTTTCGTATATTTCAGAAAGATCATCTATATTTGTCAAGTCACCCGCTTAGTTGTTGGGAGGTACTATCTCTCCTTTGATTCGAAGTGCCCATTAAAAAGCTTAAGTTTAAGAACATTTATATGGTGGTGTATTATAAAAAAATATAATAAGGTGTCTGTCTTAAGGCTTTTTGAGAGTTGAGATTTAGTTCCATAAAATTTGTACGATGGCAATCAAACGAATAACTTTTCAAATTATAATATTATAACAGAAAAAATGAGGTATTACAAAATCACTAATTAATTAGATATTATATATAAAAAAGCCAATTTTGTGGCATGAACATTTCTCTGCACCCTTGGAGATGTATGATTAAATTTGTTAGCAATGGTTGATTAATGCAGCCCTATTATCCGTTAGCAAAATTGTGCATGCTTCATATGCCACAGATCTTCGTTCCCATTTGGAATATGGTATCTCCCTTCCTCAACAAGGCAGCTCTAGAGAAGGTACTCTGATTTGAGCTTTCTACCATAAGTACCGGCATATATTAACTTCTTGTAACTCTAAAAAGTATAATAATGTTTATAAGTGATAATTGTGAAAAATGAGGAAGATGAAGAGCCATTTCTTCTTAAAATCACTATTATACGTCTTATATCTGCTTTGCATGAGACCAAACAATACTATGTGCCATATATGTCTACTACATGCTATGCAATGGTGCATTATGGAATATGTTTGTATGTTCTTTAACTGGGGAGATTTTTCAAAGTGTTTTTTTTTATTAAAAAAAATCTTTAATTCACTAAATTATTTTGTGGGTGGCAAGCAGAAGTTCTTTTTCAATAAAGCATAAAACTTAGGATCACGCTCTCGTACCAAAAGATAAGATATAAAATCTTCGGCAACTTTGCAGCCCCACCATTACCCATCTATATGTCCTAAGATTCTTCTGTCTTTTATGCATCTGGTTCCATGAATTTCTTAAGGACGAAGCAATTCTCTCTTTATTCAGAAAGACCGAATTCGAGTGCGATGTTTTGAATAATTATTAACCACACTTTGATGCACTGGAAAATCTTTTTGCTCTTCTAATATCACATCTCGTTATTCGCGATGGAGTGAAGTTGAACAAGTTCACAACATAGGAACGTAAATCAAAGCCAGGTTCTGGATCTTGTAACTCAGTAAACAGGGGTGGATTGCTCGTGCTTGAAAAAAAAAGGGGATTGTTATTATGTATGTAAGAGTGTAAACGAGCCAAGTTGAATTAAACTGGTTTGTTTTTTAATTTGAAATAGTTTTTCACAAGCATGTTCGAACTCATTCGTGAGCTTGACAAGCCTTTGATTATGATCCGAGTAGTTTGTCGCATTTAGGTTTCGGCTCATTTTGTCTTCGAGTCGATCAGCTGGTTCGTGAGTTTGATGACAAAGACAAAAATATCTCACTTAAAAAAATAAAGAACCTATAACCTCCACGTGATTAATGTAAAAACCTCCTATCTAAATTATCCCACCATATTATAATTATATTGTATGCAAACAAATATAATTAGTTATAATTAAATTTATTAATATATATATAAAGATTATTTTAATTGAATGTAAAATAATTAACTTATATAGGATCAAAATTTTCTTTCTAATATTATGTACGTTCAATGTGACATTAGGGGTGTAAACGAGTCGAGCCGAGTCGAGCCGAGCCGAGCAGTGGTGTACTTGAATTTGACTTAATATAAAACGAGTCGAGCTTTAATGTAAATAAGTCGAGCCGAGCTAGTTCAAAATTTATGGTGTTTGGGTTTGGTTCGAGCCAAGTTCCAGTCGAGTTCGAGCCTAGTAAATATTTATGTGTTCGACTTATATAGGATTAAAAAAAAATCAACACTATATAAGTTCAATGTAACATTAATAATATTTACGAGCCGAGCCGAACCGAATATTTTTTTCCAGTTTGAACAAATTGAGTTCGAGTTTCGAGCCGAACACTTATTTACACAAGCTTTGTTCGTTGTTCAACAAGCTTATCTATTTCGAGCTAAATATTTTTTCAAAGTATAAAATTAACAAGCGCAAGCCGAGCCGAGCCGAACATAAAAAGCTCGCAAGTAGGCTTGACTCGTTTATATCCCTATGTGACATTAATAGTATTGACGAGCCGAATTAAACTGAATATTTTTTTAAATTTGAACATATCGAACTCTAATTTTGAACAAAACCGAATCAAATATTCCTTTGCTCAAGTTATATTCGTTGTTTAACAAGTTATTCATTTTAAATCGAGTTTTTTTCAATCACAAAATTAATAAACACGAATTTAAACCAAATTAAATTAAATATAAAAAAATTAATGAGCCGAATTGGTTATACCCCTAGGTACTACACAGTCTACATAGACCGATGACGGAAAAAACTGATAGACACCGTTAGTCCAAGAACATGAACTACTTTCCAATCACCGAGCGCTGCTCACTTCTCTTCGAATCTTCTTTCCGTGTCGTCCTTTTGTGTTTTCTTTGTTCGACACATCCACTGTTGTACAAAAATAATGCAGATAAGACTTGACAACAAGAGGGCCTGTTTTGCAGCAAAAAGTGGAGTTTCCTTGCTCTTTCCTTCCATGTCTCTTTCTCCTTCGTGAGTGTTTATGATGGAGCTAGCATGGATTTCGGGGAGTGAGGGATCGTCTGAGTAAGAAGGTGATCTGTTGGTTTCAAGTCTATCCCTGTGCTAGTAGGTTGGTATTTGCTCTTGCTCTCTCTATTTCTATTTGTTTCTTGATGAACTGAAGTAGCAGAAATTTTGGAAGTTTGCAGGTGGCCTTTATTTTTCTTGGTCATTTTCTTTACTTCTTGTCACCTTTGCGGTGGTATTGGATCAATCCGTTCAAAGACTCAATCTTTGCAGCCAACCACCTTTGAGCGTGTACTTCTGAATGTAATGATCGTTGTTGCTCGTTAGAATGACGCTTTTGATACTCTTTCATTCTCGATTTGCTTGTGGAGTAGTGGGCTCTTGATCGTTCAACTGCTTGTTTTTTTGTTTCTTGGCTTTGCATATTTTTTACAGTTGGCTTTGCATGTCTGTGTATGACTTGGTATAGAGATTTCCTCATTGGATCTTCTTATATACCCAGCTTGATTTAGTAACCAAGTTGACTGGAAGAGTGTTTTGCAGGGATTTTTCCTTTTTTTCTTCTTTGCTTTTGTTTAAACCTTACTTCTTTGTACTTGTTGATTCTTTACTATGGACGATCTAGAGAAATATTGGGTTGATCAATTAGACTCTAAGGTGACTTTCGTTGGTCTGTGTATATGTAATCTATCTGTTTCTCATTCTGTTCCAGGAAAACTAATCCATCGTCACTTAACATAATTAGAAGATTAGACAAGAATGGTGGGAAGAAGTAGTATTCAAGTCAGCGGTTTTCCTCTGGAAACATCTAAGTACGCAGTGAAGGAATTCCTGGAAGCACACACTGGTGAAGGAACAGTTGATGATGTCAAGATTCGAGAACCCAAGCAGATAAAGCCCGATAGCAAACTCTCCGCAATTGTTCAATTCACCAACAGCATATACGCCGAGCACATCACCTCGGAGTCAGGCAGAGAACGCCTCAAGTTTGGCTTAAATCCTCTTGTTGCTGGAGAGATGAAAAAGGACCTTGTCCAAAAGCCAAAGAATTTTACGTCGACACTAGAAAACATTAGTCTTCATCTTGGCTGCCAGGTTTCAGTGAGTGAATTCATTTCACTGTGGGAAGTGGAAGGTGTCACTGCGAAGTTTGGTTTTCACCTTAAAAAAATGGAATTTTTTCTCGCCTATCTTGGAGTTGAATATAAGCTCCAGCTGCATTACTCTAGCATCTGGCAGATCGACCTGCAATGCCAGTATGGCCATGAGAAGATGTTCCTCCTGATTCAGGTCTATGCACTTGCAAGCTCATTTCTTAACTGTTACATTTCACATTGTTATTTCAATTAAAATATCACCATATTTCCCTTCATTCTTAATGTCTCAATATCACAGATTCCCAATATTGATATTAGGAATTTATAGAGTCGTATAATATCTATCATACTGACCGGTTCAAAAACCTTCTATCTTGGGTACGTTAGGAACTATTAGTTTTTGTTTCACAAAAACAAGTAGCATCCCCATGGGTTGCGCGTGTGGTTAAATTTATTAATTTTTAAAAAGTAAACATTTAGCATATATAAAATAAATTTTAAATAAGGGTCTGTTTAGTTAGTATGAAAGTAGTGTAAATAGCATAAAAGCAGATAAATATAATATATATTATATATATAAAGTAATACAACTAAATTATTTTGTTTGTAAATTAAAAAGTAAGATTATATCTAAATGGGAGCATAAAATAATCATGATTACTTTTAACTAGTCACCTGTGTGTTCTCCTATGTGTAACTAATTTTTTAAATTTTTTTATCTCAATAGATAAAAAATCAATTGATAAGAAAAATGAGAAATTTTTTTTTGTATATGAAAAAGTACTTGATAAATCACTTGATCATAGTCATGATTAATTTTTATACAAAATACAATGAGCATCTATAAAATTTTCTTCAAAATATATTGCATATAAACTATTTTTAGTAAGGATGACTATTTAAATTTTCATGTCATTTATATCTATTTCATAATAATCAAACAGAGCCTAAGTGATCATAGTAGCCCTTAATATTTTAAGAAAATTGAATATTTTAATATATGTTTTTATAGTAATGATAACGACCTTTTTGTTTGCTATAGCTATATATAACTTTTGAAACTAAATATACATAAAATAGTAATTGAGTGTATTCTAGAAATTTAATTATGATAGTTTCTATTGATTCATTCTTTACTTTTCATTTTGTCGATCGTTTTAAAATCGTAATTCTTGATGTATTATAATGCAAATAAATATAGAGTATAATATTTATTTTTGAGTTGTATTTTACACCTTCATAATATATAATATTATTGAAACTTTTAAAAATTAGTATATTCTAATTAACTTTATTTATAATTTTTTGCTTACTACTTGTATTTTTTTAATTATAAATTTTAGTTAGTCAAGAGAAGAAATCAATAGTGATTGTTGATCATTATTTTTTAATATAATGATTGTTCTTACACTTGAAATCAATTATGATAATAGTCTTAAATTGTAAAAGCTAATTTAGGCTACAACATTACCAGCGTTCGTAAATTATTCTTTGAATTTAATTATGAAGTAATTATATTGATATAAAAATTAATATTTTATTACACTGCTTATGCATGTGTAGACTTATTATGTGTTTCAAGGACAACCCAATTCATGATAATCAATTTTCAAATATACTAATTATTAATTTAAATTTCAGTATAATTTCTGTTGAAAGTTCTTTATTAAAATTTTTACTTAATTTTTATTATCGTTGACGGGTCCATAGAAAATAATCCTACTTAATATGTGAATTTTAAAATTAATTTTTTATTAGCATGTACTTGACTTGAGATTTCTATTTACTCATAATTTTTATTTATTAATTTTTGTCAAGCAAGGAAAGGAATTTATAGATGACCTCGTTAATGATTATAAAAATATATATTATTTGTTATTAGCATCTACTTTGCGTGAAATTTTTATTTATTCATAATCTTTAATTATCAATTTTAGTTAATTAAGAGAAGAAATTATAAGTGAATTAATTGATGATTATCATTATTTTTAAATATAATTATTGACTTAATTAGAAACTAATTTTGTTAATAGTCTTAAATTTTTAAAACCAAAATAACCCTACTCGAGCTGGTCTATAGAAAACAATCCCACTTAACATATAAATAGAAATATTAAAGCATCTACTTGGCTTGGTATTTTTATTTATGTATTAATTTTTGTTAGCTGACTAGCATCTTTTACCTCAACATTAGCAATTGATGAGAAAATTTAGTCATAATTATATATACATAATTTATATAATATAAATGAATCTTTAATATATCAAAAATAAGTCAAGTATTAAATACATAACTCCAAATAAGTGATCCAAACAATTGAAGATTAAAATAAAAATATTATAAAACTTATCTATTGATCTTAACATCTAAATTAAATGTAATTATCTTACCCATTCAAATTATTTAAATGAAGAATAAAGTTAAACTTTTTTTATTCTCTGGTTTTATGAATATAGATCTTCTAAATTGATGCATGTACCAGAGAAAAAAAATTTATTTTTTTCTAATGATGTGATGCGAAATAATAACCATACTCATAATTTAGGAAATATGAACCGTTTATAAACCTCATCTATCTATATATCTTCTTTTATTTTAATTTTAACCTTAGATGAGAAATAAGAGTAGACTAATCTTGACGTATTAAATACTCGTACCCTATTTTACAAATTATTTTTTAGGCTAGTCATTAATGATAGTTAATATATAATGTACAATTATCTATATGTATATATTAAAATAAAATATTATAAAAAGTATCCACTAATATTAATATCAAATTCAATTAAAATCTCCTACCCATTCAAAAAATAAAAGAGGAAGAACCTACCCATTCAAAAAATAAAAGGAGAAGAAAGTCAATAAATTTAACCATCAAGATTTGTTATTCTGATTGGGTCGATATTGATCTCCTAAATTAATGAGCATAAATATTTGAGAGAGGGGAACTATTTCTGATGATAGGATGTGTGAGAATAACCATAAATATATTTGGAGAGTATGAACATTTTTTTATATTCTAAATCAATAAATTAAATCGAAAAAATTTGTTAGCCCAATTTCGTTGATATATATGTTCTAAACTAATTTACGTAATCTTCTAGAGAAGAAAAAATTGTCTTTTCCAATAATGAGATGAGATGTGTAAGAAGAACAATGCAAATATTTAGAATATATGAGCCTTTTTGTAGGTCTCTTCTGACTATACATTTTCTCTTATTTCAAGTTCAACTCTAAACTAGAAATAAATGTAAAAATCTAAATTAAAAATAAGTATATGTATTGAATTTTCTCCATGTATTTAAGGCTTGTATTAATACTCACATCTAAAATACATTCACATAATAAAAATCACGCGAATTAAATATGAGACCATTCTAACGACTAATTATATTTTGTTATTGTGGAGCTTTCATCAAAAGCTGTAAAACTTGAAAGGTGAATAGATTTTATATGTAATAAAACTTATGGAGGGGCCAACAACTAATGGGATCCATTTTAACAACCAATAGTGTTGTGTCGTTAGCTTGAATCTCATCGAAAGTTATAAAAGTGATAACAAAAGATTAGGATAGATTCAGTTTCTTCTGTTCGGTTAGAGTTGAATACTGGGTTTTGTTGGTTGTTCTAATATTACTCTGATTAATAGTTGTAATAAGGAATTCGACTGATGTTATGGTAGCTAATTTGCTCTAATTTTTAACTCCTAGTTGCGAGCTGCTCCTTGGATCTACAAGAAAAATGCACGAAGCTCAAAGCGTAAAGATGATGGTCCTGTGTTAAATTGTTTTAAGGACAGTTCAGATGATCAATGGGTTAGAACAACAGATTTTACTCCATCTTGCTGCGTTGGTCAAGCTTCGGCAAATTCCACAAAAATTCACACTCCCTGGCATCAAAGAAAACTTCTATCATTTCAAAGAACACAGTGGGGAGTTTAATCTGAGAGCTGGGGCTGCTTACTCACGAAGCTTGAAGCTAGTTCCCATAGTTGAACCTATCTCCGTTGATTTGCCATTCAGAATCCTGTTCAAATTGAACTCACTTGTTCAGCGAGGAATTTTAGTTGGGCCGACCCTTGATTTTGATTTCTATAAGTTGGTTGATCCTAGCGAGGTGCCAATTGCGAAAATTGAGCATGGATTGGATAGCCTTTCTCAGCTAAAATATTCTTGTTTTCGGCCTGCCAAATTTTTGAGCGAAAAATACAAAACATGCCAAGTATCAAACGGATCTTCATCCAATTGTGAGGACTTTCTCAAAAATAATGCCTTGGCTAGTATACATAGAATCCAAGTGACTCCTTCCAAGGTGTATTTCTGTGGCCCTGAAGTCATTGTTTCCAACAGAGTCCTCCGAAATTACCCTGAAGACATAAACAATTTCCTTCGTGTTTCGTTTGTTGATGAGGGTGGTCACAAAATCCGATCCACTGATTTAGTGCGCAGAAATGATTCCAATGACGATGGCAAAGAAACTGACATTTACAAGAGAATTCTTTCTATTTTGAAGAGTGGAATAGTCATCGGCGACAAGAGGTTCCAGTTTCTGGCTTTCTCATCGAGTCAGCTTCGTGATAATTCCCTTTGGATGTTTGCTTCCAAGAATGAACTGTCAGCCGCAGATATCAGGAGGTGGATGGGTGACTTCAGCGATATAAGAAATGTAGCTAAATACGCCGCTAGACTTGGCCAGTCATTCAGTTCATCCAAAGAAACTTTAAGTGTGAATAACATTGAGGTTGCAATTATTCCTGATGTAATGTCAGAACAAACGAGGTGCACTTTCTCGGATGGGATTGGGAAAATTTCTGCTGATTTTGCGAGAGAGGTGTCCATGAGACATGATCTTAAAATAACACCATCTGCATTTCAGATCAGGTATGCCGGATACAAAGGAGTAGTGGCAGTTGATCCACATTCAGGGGATAAGCTTTCGTTGCGAAAAAGCATGTACAAGTACAAATCAAGGAATACAAAGGTGGACGTTTTGAATTGGAGCAAGTACCAGCCTTGTTTTCTTAACCGCCAGTTGATTACTCTTTTGTCAACCTTAGGAGTTCCTGATGATAATTTTGAGAAAAAACAGAGGGAAATCGTCGACCAACTGGATGAAGTTCTAATAGATCCAATGAAGGCACGAGAGGCACTCGACTTCATGTGTCCCGGAGAGAATACTAGAATTCTCAAGGACATGCTTATGTGTGGGTACAAGCCTGGTGTCGAACCATTCTTGTCCATGATGCTGCAAGCGTTTAGAGAATCAAAGCTCTCCGAACTAAGGATGAAGTCTAGAGTATTTGTCCCCCTTGGAAGATGTATGATGGGATGCTTGGACGAAAGTAGAACCTTGAACTATGGAGAAGTCTTTGTGAAGGCTTCCTTTGTTAGTCAAAAAAAGTTTTTTGGAAGTAGTGTGGTCTCGAATTCGAGAGGAAGTAGTTCACGTCGGGCCTCTTATGCCGTCGTGGGAAAGGTAATTGTGGCTAAAAACCCTTGTCTACACCCCGGAGATATCAGGGTCCTGAAGGCAGTGGATGTCCCAGCATTGAGCCATATGGTTGATTGTATTGTATTTCCACAGAAAGGAGAAAGGTACGTAATGATTTTAGTGTATGCTTCAGCATGCTCGGGTCGTAAAACTAATACCATTTGCTTTTTATTTTCCATTGTGACTATCAGTGATATTGATCTCCATTAACCTTCTGTTCATGTGTAGACCGCACCCATATGAATGTTCAGGAAGCGATTTGGATGGGGATGTATACTTTGTTTGTTGGGACCCTGAACTCATCCCTCCTCGGCAAGTTGCTCCAATGGAGTATGATACGTCACCGCCTAAAACAGTTGATCATGACGTTACCATAGAGGTTTGTCATTAATTTTTGCTTATCATTTTTCTAATATCCTGCTTCCTGTAACTATGGTCATACCCAACAACATCAGTAGATGAAACGCTTTAGAATTTTAAAACAGTGCTGGTATATATGTAGGAGGTTGCGGAGTACTTTGCAAACTACATGATCAACGACAGCGTGGGAGTCATTGCGAACGCTCATGTAGTTTTTGCAGACAAGGAAGAGCTAAAGGCCGAGAGTGCAGCCTGTCTTGAGCTGGCAAAGCTCTTCTCCATTGCTGTGGACTTCCCTAAAACAGGGATTCCTGCCAAAATACCACCGCGGCTGCAGGTCAGGGAGTGCCCAGATTTCATGGAGAAGCCCGACAAACCTAGCTATGAGTCCACTCAAGTGATTGGCAAACTCTACAGAGCAGTGAGGGGAGTCTTATCAGATGCTGGTCAAGTGAAAGATTTCACTTTGGATACGGCCAAAAAGTCCTACGACAGAGACATGGAAGTCGTCGGATTTGAGGCTTATTCCAAGGACGCTCGTTACTACAAGGGGAAGTATGACTTTAAACTGGGCAATCTCATGAGCCATTATGGAATTAAAACCGAGGCAGAGATAATAAGTGGCAGTATCTTGGAACTGACCAATTATTCTTCGAAGAAGAAGAACACGGAGGCTATTGCTCTTGCTGTGAAATCTCTCAGAAAGGAGGCCAGGCAATGGTTCGAGGAGAAAGGAAGTGATACCAATAAGCAGGCAACAGACGCCAAGGCGTCAGCATGGTATCATGTTACCTACCATCCATCCTACTGGGGTGAGTACAATGAAGGATTGGACCGTCCTCATTTCCTCAGTTTTGCCTGGATTGTTCATGACAAGCTACTTGCAATCAAGAAAAGGCAGTTGCAGCGACGACATACACTCTGAAAGGAAGAGAGGAAGTTTATATGGTTATAAATTGGGTATATATGGTTTTAAAAGTGTCACCCCTTTGATCGTCGTTGCCGCGACTTTTAATGAATGTTTGTAATTAAAAGTATCTAATCAGTGCTTTGTAAAATATATGGGGTAGTGTGAATAGTGTAATGGTTGCCGTTACGCCATGGCCGGGAGCTTTTATGTAGTATGCGACCATCTATTATTGCTTAATTTCTATATGAGCGCATTGTGTTACTCCTTGCCGGTTGAGTTTAAATATAAAAGATAATGGCTAAATGATATTGGTCAATACTAACCGAAGCTCACTTACATGTACAAGCAAAAATGTTACAAATTTGATTATCGGTTTAAAAATAATTATTAATATTATCAAGCTAATTGATGAGTGTTTTAATACCCAAAAACCTTTGGAATATTAACACAAGACACTAAGAATAGGTTGATATGGCCAAACAACACAATGACGGATCAAATTTGACGACATCGTGTATATATATATATATATATATATATAAAAGATTACACCCTAGCATCCTTTTTATATTATTTATCACGGTACTTAAGTGTCTCGGAATAAGGTTAATGCCACAAATTTTAAAAATGTGTTTCATTCGCAGTATTCACTTACATTACACTACTTTATAGTGCGAAAGAATACTAAGGCAATTTTTAAAATGAGTACTACCACCCCCTCTCTTATTGGTAAAATTCGTAAAATTTTGTATACTTATAAATAGTCTTGGGTAGGGACTTATATTGTAAGCTTTTTAGATCTCATATTCGAAAACTATCGAGAGATCTCATTTATGAAATTTTATTAAATTAAGAGGAACACTAGATTAAATGACTCGACATTTAAGGGATCCAATAAAACACTGTTGTCATCATCATCTTACAACTAAAATACATTGAAAACCTCACTTTTTGGAGTGAAACAAAAAAAGGTACGAGAGTCCTACAGATTTAGATGAGTCGAATTCCTCGTTCTAAATTGAAGCTTACTTCGCATATCCTAACAAGTAATAAGGAAACCTTAATCATTTTCGAATCAAATGGCACACAAAATGAGGTAAGGATTCAACACATGCACAACATTAAGAAATTTAATTAATTTAATTATCTTGTTAAATGATTTATTAAACCTCATTATATAATCTTAATTAATATTTGGGTTACAAGTACATTTAGTGAATAATCTCATACTTATGATTTTATCGATAGGCTTAGCCAGATTATTTTTTTGAGCGAGACAAATGATATCCAAATGAAATAAAATTATGAATGGTGAACCGTGATACTCTAAGGGTTAGACACAAAAATGATCAAATATTGGACCAAGGCCTAACATGGTAAACTAGGCTTACTAAGGTTGGGTTAAAGTGTTGGAAACCATGTTCATGAGTTGTACACCAATTTTTATAAATCTTGTTTATAGGCTTGGAGAGTCCAAATGGCCTTGGGTAAAATAGAAGAATTAGCCCACACCATGAGCTTGTGTCCTGTAAAATGTTAGGTAAAAAACCATGTATTTGGGCTTGAGTGGACTTGGGTTGGACTTACATGACTCGGAAAATTTCTATCGAAAAATCTGCCAACTGATTGGATCCCAAATTTTAGGGTGATGTTAATGGGACACAACCTAAGGTCTAAGTGAATTTTCATCTAATTTCACCATAAAATAACTAGCATTTAGATTTTGTAACTAAGGCCAGGGAACTAGGTTTTACCCTTTATTCTCATACACACCCAAAACACGAATCAACTAACCACCTAAATGATTTTTAACTTAGTTTAAATTTTACTTGTTTCAAGTAGATACTAATTAGTCCTTAGGTATTTTTTTACAAATTTAATCAAGTCTTATACCAGTCTCATGATCGCAAAGCATGGCATAACACGCCACTGTCATAATAAGCACACAACATATTTAGGGGTTTTGTTCAAAATATTAATGAGCTCATTTTAGCATGGTATTTTAACAAGATCTAGATAACATCATATGTTACAATCATACAAAGGATAACACTCAAATACAACCTAAAACAAGGTGTAAAATTTGGGAAAGGGCGGTCATGTCATGGTCAATAGGAAAACTGCCATATTTTGCCAAATTTGGAACCATAAATACTCATACATGCATCATCACACAAAACAATATAGACAAAGATTACAGATTTAGCTCTTATGTACATAATAATACCACGATTATGTAAAAATACAATCTATATTGTGAGATATAAATTATTTACTAAAATCATGCATCGTACTACACATGCAGCTTGTAAAAATAATAACTATTTATCTATACATACAACTTCCTATTCCAAAACCTACGACCCTTAGTCTTTGGCTAGGCTAGGAGAAGGCATAGGAAAATAGTAGAGGAAGTGGAGAAGAAGGGTGACTGAAGGAGAAGGTCGAAGAGGAAGAGCCATAGGGGTGAAAAAGGTAGAAATCATGCCCTACTTATAAACAAAAGTTAAAATTTAAGTTTATAAATGAAATATCAAAATTTTAGCTAAATAAACACAAGCTCAGCTCTTTTTTTTCTCACGTCTTATTTACTAGGGTAAGATTCGATTTACTAGTAGGAGATGGTATATAGATCTTTAATTTAAGTTAACCATTTTTAAGAAATGATTTAAAGATACCAATTGATATTCGGGGCAAGTCATTATAATCAAACTTTGAAAAATCAAACATTGAACCAAATTGAGCTTAATTAAACTCTAAAGAACACTAAAATTCAACTCATTCCCTGATCTCCACTAATTTATTTCAACCTCATTTCAAACCTAAATTGATGCATGGTTCTATTTATTATTTCGTCCTTTATTTCAAGAATAAACTATTTCAAACCCAAAATCATCATTAATTAATCATATTAAATCTTGAATCACTAAATCCCTTGTATGTGTAAGTGGACCTCTACATGTACCTCCAACTTTGGGCCCCCACTTGTCCGTTACATGGGCTTTATTAACTGGCTAAACTGATTGAACCAAACCCATTTCAAAATTTTAATTTAGTGCTAGAAACCAATCAATAAATGGAAAAAATCCTATTTGTATCACTTCTTTTACCGTTTTTTCTTCATTGTGCTTTTATTTACCTCTCGTGATCAAGATTAATAACAAAGGTTTATAAAATCAGTATTTTGGTTCAATATATTGAAAATACTTTTATCATTGTATGTGTAAGAGATGAAAACTTAAAATATTATAGATTGTGTATTTATTATGTAATGCCTCGAGTTAGAATCTTATACAGGTAACTTTTTGTAATAAGTTTATAATTAACCCCAAAATGTATGTCAATAATTATTTAATTAATAAATTAAATTTAAGAATAATTAAAACACACTCTAAAGAACGAACACTTAATAATAAAAAACACCATTTATTATTTTAGTTAATTTGGTTGGAGTTCGGTTAAAACCAAATGAAACCGAAATAGATTGTTTGTTATCAATTGTAAGTTAATTTTTATTTAAACTATCTTACTTTACTTAATCAGATTATTGGTTGAGTTCAGATTGGTTTTTAACCAAACTTATCATATGATCAGCCTTTTACGCGCTTAGCCGACTGAATAAGCTTGTGCATTATTCAAGTCCTTTCTGTTGTCCTACATGGCATCGTCTGTAGTTTTTGGGAAAAATATGGAATATATGTCTGGCCTTAAATCTAAAGGGCATAACCGATATAAAAGTTAAATTTCATAAATTACATAATTTATACCAATGGGAGGGCTGCTACAAGGATTTAATAAAGTCTCGTGCTTGTCTACATTATATATTTTTGTGAATTTATATATATTATTAATATTTGTGTATATATTTTGTAGATTCAAAATTTCAAATCAAATCAACATATTAACCCTTCTTTAAATAAAGTTCAGGTTATGTTAAAATTTTCTCATTCTTTCTTAGAGGTTTCATCATTATTGTAATCACTAATGGAGTTAATTCTGCATAAATAAAGGGAGAGTCTATTCAGAATATAATGCAAATCTTATTTTTTGTACAAAATTAAACTCGAACGGCAAAAAGTTTTTTACTTGTAACTTGTAATTTTAATAGGAGTCTTATTGCTAGTATAATATTAATAATATGAACTTCTATGTTTGTAATAAATACTATTATAGTTAGAACTATTTAATTATACCGATTTAAATGAACTTATTTTTTTCTTTCACCCGGAACTTGAGGGGTGTTAGGAACGTGGATCCTAAATTAGGATCAACTTGATTACACAATATAATTTTTTTATAGCTTGATACTTTTTTATGATGTCTCCCTTATCTTTTGTCGGAAAGTAATACAACAATGTTGACAGAATTTAAATTAGCTTTCATCTATATTAAAAAATCATAATTAGAGGCATATTTTGACAATTGCATGGATATGATGACTAATTTAAATTTTTTTAAATGAATTATTTATAATTGACTTGCTCCAATTAACTAATTTTTGCCTCGTCCCTCTGATTTTTACTATGCTTTTAGGTTAATACAATGAAAATTTTCTTTTACCCTATGTTTATCTTGACGAATAGTAACCAAAGCTCTCATTTGTTATTCAACAACTAGGCAAGATGTATGATCTATACCAGATAAATTTTAATTTTATAAATATTTTTATTAAATAATGAAATAAATTGTAATAATTGAATATATTATATATAGACTTTTATTGACTTTAAAAATATAACTTATTTAAATTAAAAGATGAATTATAATTATTTAATTATTTTATTTTTTTCAAGATAATTATATACAATCTTATTATAAAGAAGTTAAAAGATTAGATTATTCAAGTTTGAACTCACGATCTTCAAGTGTAAAAGATATCTTTATTAATTTTTTTAAAAATTGATGTTAGCAAAATTCAAACACATGACTTTGCAAAAGATATTTTTTATTATATTTTAAGATTTTTTTTTATTTTAATTGATTGATTCTCTTACTTTTAATCTAAGGCCATTATTGAGTTTCTCTTTTATTAATAAAAATATATAATTCTAAGTAAGTCTTCTATGAGCCCCTTAATAAATAGATGTCAAAAAATGAATTTTGTTTAGGTATCCTCATCTAACTTGGTCATTGAATTAAATAAAATTTGGATGAATGACTAATTATTTTTTTTGGCCATCCCTTCCCTAGTTTTATAATTAACAATTAACAATAAAATATATATATATATATATATATATATATATATATTAATAAAAAAGGAACTTAATACTAAATCGAGAGTAAAAGTAAAAAAATTAGTAAATTAAAATACAAAAGAATTAAAATATACAATAAAAATATCTTTTTAAAATAATTATGAGTTCGAATCTCGTTAATTATAATATTTTAAAATAAAAAAATAATAAACATACCTTTTAAGCCATGAGGCAGAGCTAAGTAGAGCTGTTGACGATATGATTGGATAATCTGCCAGCTTATGGTGCAAATGGCCTTACTTCTCCAACTGCTGCGCCTTTCTGCTCCACCTTTGATCCTGTTGGGTCCGCGCAGCAACCAGATGGTTTTGTTGTTTTAGGAAATGATGCATTAGCAAACGATGCTACTGTTGGGGATAAGGCCTCCGGAACATCAAACAATACACCTGGTGGATTTGTGAAGGATTAGCTGCAGATTCATTACCATATCCTATTTTGAGGCCTCTTATTGTTCCTAGACTATCCAAGAAAGAATCAGGATGAGTCTTGAAGCTTACTCATGACCGTAAGAGCCCATGTATACCCCCTACAAGACGGAAAACCACCCGTATAAAACGTCCACCATCACCAGTTGTATTCCCGAAGGTCCAAGACCTCCACCAACTTCCCCAGTGAGTGATTCCAGGAAACACAGAGGTTTCCCTGCTGTGAGATCTGGTAGCTCTAGTCCTAGGAATTGGAGCATTCGAAGTTGGTACCATGATGGCATTACTTATGACGAAGACCTCGTTTGTGCTAATGGTACTGATGTCATTTGTCCATCATGGCCCAATCTTTGCCTAGTTCTCTGCTGCAAGATCGTCTTGTTGCAATTTCCCAACAATCTTTTGATCATGACCATGTAAGATCATTGTGATCTCTGTAATAAGTTTTAGCTGGACTACTTTTGCTCACATATGGCCGGATTTATCTTTGCCCTTGCAACCTCCGAATATACAGACTTCTCCTGCACGCAAAGCATGTATGTTAGTCTTGCACAATATTCTTCATGAGGAAATTGATTCATTCTCCAAACAGGGGAGGACTTCTCCCATGATACTTGTTTTAATAAAATATGTTTAACGTTCTAAATAAGTTACATTTTTGGATTTTCTTATATAGTCATCACTTGCTTACTCTTTATGCTTCTTAGCTTAGGTTGGTGATGCGAGTCTGATCAAGAAGCCATACGTCAACTGGGCTGTTAAGAGAGTTGCACGGTTACTCCAAGTTCTTTGGCCTAGGTCAAGGACAGCCATTTTTGGTTCAAATGCTACTGGCTTGGCTCTTCCAACGAGCGATGTTGACCTTGTTGTTTGTCTTCCTCCTGTATGCAATCTGGTGAGTCAATAAATGCCCTTTATAAAATTTTGGGTCTGGTTTCATCTGTTTTTAGTAGCATTATTCTTCATTTAGTGGTGAGTATGTTGAAAATATCTTTAGGAACCTATAAAAGAAGCTGGAATTTTAGAAGGTCGGAATGGAATTAAAGAGACATGCCTTCAGGTATTTTTTTCAAACAAAAATGACAATATAATGGCTACATTATCTATAAAGCTTAGAACTCTTGAGTATGTTGTGTGGGGTTGACTTGTTTTCTATATACCTAACTTATTAATGATTTGTGCATCACTATAACGGTGGCTGTCAATTATGGAACCAACTTGTGCTCCTTACAACTTGCTTGACTATGGAACCAACTTGTGCTCCTTACAAAAAAGCAAGCTCCTCCTTGAGCTAAAAAGCTTGCACCGATCCTTAGCACCCTAGGAGTTATACCAATGAAAGCATCGACCATATCGTCTTGTAATGCTTTCTAGGGGCCAAGGAGTCAATCCACCTACCAAACCTAAGAGGCAATATAAACGAGCACAGTTCCACCGCCAAGATGCTCCTCATATAATCCTTACACATTAGGAGTTTATAAATACAGTTCAACACCTTGAACCAAACCTAACAAGATCAATGACACTCTTGCGAAAACCTTTACAAACTCTCTTTTTTATGTGAAAGTATAAGAACGAGGAGTTTGCAAGCCTTATTGATGAAAACACCAATCCTAATGCTTGCAAATCCCAAGAGATGCCCAAAATGCTCCCCCAAAGGGCCTTCTTTATACCCAAGATGTCAAAGCTAAGAATAGTAAGTTGTTATGTCTTTGAAAGTGCTACAGCAGCCCATATAATGACTAATTTACCAAATCTGCTACCTCAATTGGCAGTTAAATGATCTCTCAATCATCTACCAAACATCTGCCAATATTGAGACTATTTCTTTTTTTTACCGAACACCTGCTCTGCTGCTGAACGATTTGCCGAAAGCTTCTCTTCCACACACAACATGATCATCTGCCAATCGTTCTACGGAAGACGAACTGAATCTTGCAGCTTGTTAACTCTTCTTATCTTCGCTGACGATCATTCTGCTGATTGTTGACCAAATTTGAACACTTGTATTCTTTTTGATAAAAATCTTTGCTTGATGTGTACAAGTTGATTTCAAATTATGTCTTATCTCGTTTATTGAGTGGGTCATTAAAACCTATGCTCAACAATTGTGTAATTTGCACTGTGTGTATGCTTATGTAGGCAATACATACTTTTGTTTTTTTAAAAAAAATAAATTCAACCCAATTCACCTTCCATGTGTCTATCTTTACATTGTTCTTACTTCCCCCAGTCACATTTGCTAGATCTTTTGTACTTTGTTAACTTTTAGAAGTGCAATGATACGTGCACAGGAGTATTAAGGGTGAAGATAGGCTTGGAAGGAAGAGGATAGACTTAGAGAATATAAGAACAAGATGGAAGAAGGATAATGACGAAAGGAATGATAGGCAAGGATTTTAAATGGGACTTGGCATCCCTTATTCATTACTACTACTTGTTTATATACTCGAAGACACAATTACTCATCCTACAATCAAGGCACGTAGGTCCTTATTAACCAAATTCTACGGAATCGAGTCAAGGCACGTTGCCCACTTATTAACAAAAATCAACGTTAAGCTCCTAAAAATTAGCAAACTACTAAAGGCATGCAAGCCTTATTTATTTACAAAAGAAGATAAGGCTTGAACAGGTCATCTCCCACTAAAGATCAGTTCTCATGCAATGCAACCACGTCCAAGCTATGCACACCCATGTGCGTATCACACAGCTACCTCTGCCACTACAAACCCTCTTTTCCCTGTGGACTGCTTTGTGCTGCTTATTTACAACTGGCACTGCATGCTAAACCACATCATCCTCTACTGTTGCTTATTTTCTGGCTTCTGTAGTCTGTGAAGAATGTTCAATCAGATTAATGTTTTCATTTCTGCACGAAGGACCAGGAAGTTGATTCTTAAGGTAACTGAAGATACAGATGACTTTCCAATTATAAAACCCAGATGCAAGGAATACAAATCAAAGGTCGTCTTCTCCGTTTACTCTTATTCTATTCTGGCTTGTCTTCTGGAGTCCAGAAGAAGGGATGTATTTTTTTTCTTTGTATAGGTGTCAGATACGCCAACATTTAGAAGCAGGAGGCTAAGATGCATTCCTTCTTTTTGCTGAATGTCCAGGATAGCTGCAGTCACTGTTTCTGGGAAGTGGTTGTCTGTGAATTCTGGTTGCTAGTGTGGTTAAACTTTCGTATGGATGCCTGTGGGTGGTTGGTGCTCTAGGCTTTGTCTAGCACTTAAGTTTGCGCGTGAACTAGAGCCTTAGGCCCTTCTACGAGGAATACTTATATAGGCTCCCCTTTCTTGCATTGGATTGGATCTTGAAAGGATTACTCTACCTGTCTAATGTCACTTTGCATGTAGACAGGATAAAGATATAAGGAAGAAGAATCATAAATCAAAACCGTAGAAAATACAGCCGTAATGATCCTCGACCTGTCTTTTTTCATTCTTTAATGCAATGTATATTCTATTGAATGTTTTCTCATGGATTTTCTATTTTATTCTTCAGATACCCGTGATCATGTTAGAAGCTGTGGTTCCTTAATGACTTTGTTAATGCTAATGCAAGTTCAACGACTGAGTCTGCAAAAAATTATATAGAGGGAATGGTTAAGAATGAAGGAAATCTCTGCAATTTTGATCTATCTGAACATGTTATACTATGACAAATAAAGGTGGGACAGAAGTTAGATTGGAACGGTTAGACATCAGTTTCAAGTCACCAGCTCATACAGGACTTCGAACTTCAAATCTGGTAATTTCACTAAATATTTGTCTTTGTGCAGGGGATAATAATTTTTTTAAAATGAATTTTGCTCTGTATGTTTAATGCAAGCGTTGTGAAATTTTTGTTAATCTTGTTTCTAGTGAGTTTTATTGGTGTTAAATGGTCTCAAATTTTGTCTTTGCCTTTTTTTTAGCTTTTAGATGTTGGCATCAGGATTTAGTAGTGTCTCAAAAACAGATAATCAAGCAAATATTGTTAGTCCAATGACCGACGAACTGTTTCCTCCAGGTCAGAGAACTTATTGAGCAATTTCCACCTGCCGCCCCTCTTGCTCTGGTGGTTAAACAGTTCCTGGCAGATCGTAGTTTGGATCATTCATATTCTGGTGGCTTGAGTTCCTACTGTTTGGTAAGCCTGCAATTTCATTTTAAGTTCTATAAGAATAAAATAATTCTATAATGTTTTTGAGAGAGATGAGTAAGTTTATTATGGAAAATGTTTAATCCCTTCCCTGTTTTTAGGGTTATGTATTGTGTTGACATATATAATGTGGACAGAAAGCAAATGAGGTAGATATTGTATAATTCAGAATAGATACACTATCCGCAAGAATTTTTATCATCAACCAATGTTGTTGTAACGTCATTAATATATTTTTGGCATTGTAGATATGAGTGTTGTATATGATATAAAAACATTGATCTAACAAAAAACTGACACTAAACCGCTTTGCTTTTGTTTTGACAGTTTCAAAAACAAGCAGGAGTACAGGACACTTAATAAACAAACTAGTAGTTGTTTTTGTTTGTGTTTTTCCATTGTCACTCATTGTATTTGACCTGCTTTAGTCCTAGGTTCCCTTGTGGCACACCATAATTTATCATCTTGCTGATTAGTTTTTTAACGTTGCTTGATGAATAAAGATAAATATTTGTTTTGTATACCATCCACTGCAAAACATGCCAATGCATCATAATGGGTAGCAAGAGTTGCTTGCTTACTGTATTACCACCTTTTCATAGGTGCTGCTTATTATACGGTTCCTGCAGCATTAGCACCATGTTGGGTGCTCTAGTAAGGTAATATGATGCTAAATTTCAATTTAATCTTTATTTTGATGATGGCTGCTCCATTTTTTTTATTATGTATGACATTCTTTAAATTAATTAGTTATACATAATGCATTGGCATGCATTCTGTGGGCCGTAATGTTTAGGGTATCTTCATTAACTGATTGCATCCTTAAAAATATTTCCATATTGTAAATTTACTATCCTTATATTTGATTCTGGACTCTTATGCCTCATTTTTATGGTAGAAAAAGATAATCTGAACTGGTTATTTAGCTTAATATGCGGAAAAGTGACACAGAGAATTATTGTTTGTTGGGATGGTTTGATAATTAGTCAAAATAAAAGAAATAATAATTTGTCAACAAGCTCTTTAATTGCATTTGTTTGCATGGTTTTGAAAATCAGATGATTGGAACTTTATTTGATGCAAGCACATTTCATTTTACATTTCCTGTGTTTGACGTGTTGTTGCAGAACTTGGGAAGCTTGCTCATGGATTTTCTTTACTTTTTTCGGGTATATGTTTGCCTGACATACTATTTTGTCAGTAATAATAGTTCTACTATCTAACATGCTGCATATATTGGCTGGTGAAATACTTGAACGAGTTAGTTTGGTTTTGTGTTTGTATGTTAAATTCTGTTTATGGCATGTCTAGGAATGTATTTGATCCAAGGAACTGGTGTTTATGTAAATAGAGCAAGAGGACATAGGTAAGGTATTATGCCCTCTTCAATTTTGTAAAGTGCTGAATGTTCTTTCTAATCTTCTTAAAGGTTGTATATTCTCTTTCTTTATTTATGGCATTGATCCCCTTCATATTGATGATCCACTATGTCCGATGAATAATGTTGGGAGAAACTGTTTCAGAATTCACCAGTGTGTCGAGGTTAGTTTTTTCCCTTTCCTTATGAATCTTGAATTTTCTTTCTTTTCTTTTCTTTTTTCAAAGTTGTTTTTTTCTTTGGACTGTCCGAGTAGTTATTATAATGGGCTTAATTTTAAGAAGATGCTCCTTTTTCTTTGTACAATTGAGGGGAAATGGCTTCAAATCTTACCATTAACGAAATTTTTTGTACTATGCAGGCATTTGCTGATGCGTACTCTGTTTTGGAAAATGAACTCTCACACCTTTCTCCTACTGATGATAACCCAATTGAAAAAGATCCTGTGAAATTTCTGCCCAAGATTATCCCGAGAATCAATCATGTGTCGAAAATATGAGCAGTCTTTACGGTAAATTGCTTACTTTATTATTTGTATCAAATTTTGAGTCAAACGTGTCATTAGTCGATGAAACGTTGGGCAGTAAATTTCAAGTTTGTTGCTTGAGCAAATGTGTGAAAGACGGGAAGAGAGCACACAACCATCTCAGCCAAAATTCCTTCAAATTTGTAAGAACTGAAGAAAAATTCGGGAAATGAAGGCGTTGACGGAGTGCAACGCTAAAGCATGATACATCTCATGGGAGGGAGTAGTTGATATTTAATGAATATTGATATAGATATTCAAGACTGGGACAGTTCTTGTGCACGACCTTTCATATGACCCACACAAATAGTGGAGAAGAGTGGTGATGAATGGATGACATAAGACTAAACAGTGGCGTGTCTAGGCCCAAAAAAAAATCTATTCTTGATGGAAGGGTAAGATCAAAGATGATAATACGAAGCCTTAGTTTCAAAAATCAGAATTAGAATTAGAATCGGTTTTTGAGGGAATTATTGAATCGGATCGAATCAGTCTAAATTGATTAATAATCGGTTTAATTGAATCAGTCTAAATTAGTCTAATACAAAAGTTTAAATTTAGTCAAAATTAGTAAGTTTTTAGTTATAAAATATTTTATTTTAATATTATGGTATGTATTATTTTTTATGATATTTTTATATTTTTTTGAATTATTTAGAGTTAGTTAATATTTTTAGCTCGAGTCGGATTCGAGTCAAGTTTTAATTATGAGAATGCCACGACTATTTTTATATTTCTTTCCCTTATTCTCTCCCACACCTGCTGCCCTCCTTCCCTATCCTTGCCGTTGTTGCACCTTGCCTCTCCCTGCCAGCCCGCCTCGTCCCTATCTGCCGTCGCCGCCCCACCCCCTTGCGCCCCTTGCCCTGCCCCGCACAGCCACTCCTTTCCACGCCGGCCCGGTCATCCACCGCGCACGTTTTGGCCGTCCACATCGCCGGGCTCGGTCTCCTACCGCCGCCCCGCACTCCCACCCCCTTGTGCCCCTCTAGATCCTCTCCCCCACCCCCCCTGCCCTCACCAGCCCCCTATCGCCCTGTTGCCGCCCTTGCCGATCGTCGTCCCCGCCCCATTTATTGCCTCTGTCTCGAATCGGCCAATTAGCCAATTCACGGACCGATTGCGCTGTAATGGCTGGTTTGTTGAGAAAGAGTTCTTTTGAAGACACAATGCTAATGTATTTAATTGTGTCGGTTTCTTCGGGGAGAATGTCATTTTTCGAGTTCTTTTCAAGACACAATGCTAATGGATTTAATTGTGTCTGTTTCTTCTTTTTGGGAGAATGTTGTTTTTTTATTCAGTTGGCCATATCTTTTTAGCCAAGTTGTTTTTTTTCTCCCGTTTCGACGGTGTTAGGCCCAATAGGTTCAAAATAGACTTACAATAGGTTTTACAAGCGTCTCTTAATTCAAAAATTAGTTAAAAAAATAATATTTTTTCGTTAGCATATATATAACTCACCAACATCATCTATGATCAATACAGGATAAATCGAATAACTCCCCTTTACATATCGGCATCCCTGAAATTATCATCTTCTTACAAACTCTCATTAAATCAACTTTCATTAAATCATCAAGCGAAACTTATAAATGAGACTTCCATAATCGATATAGGCTATCCCAAAGCCCACCTTATCTCTGTTTGGCTTAAAAAGCCCCAAAAGGATCTTGCAACAATTTTAGAGGTCTCTCTTAATCTAAAAAATAATATAAAAATTAAAATTTTCCCTTTAGTTTATATATAACTCATTAATATCGATTGATATTCAAATTATGCAGTTTGCTTATTACGTGATTATCAGCGTCTTCTCCGCATGTCAGCTTTCAGAAATGTCACACAGTTTGGAGTTAGCTTTTGCAGGTATGGCTTCTAGTTGCGTCGGGGTCGTTCCAGCAACAACGGAAGCTATGGGCTCATGTTTGATCATGTTTGATTCCTCCTTAATTCCATTTGTACAGTACAGCAATACACTCTGAGTCAAGGGCGGGCACCAATAGATTGTCAGGTTCATTGTGTAAATATCTGTTTATGATTATATTGTGTGATGGGGATGTGTGCGTCTCTACCAGGCCTTGGAAAACAAAAAGTATTGTGACTTATCTGCTTGTGCTTACGTTAGTGTGGATTGTGGAGAAAAGATTTGTGGGCTTGATCTCTGATGGGCGGACCCGCCCCGGGATTGTGGGAATGCCATTTTTGCACTTGGAGAAGCTGTCTGCAAAATCATATTATGATGCAGGTTTGATATGTATTTGACATCATGACCATCGTCACGCTTGTGGACTTCTTTGTCCTTGAGGACCAGGGTAGAGGCTTGGAACGAATCAATAATATATATAAAATAATAATTTATTAAAAATATTATATAAAATATTAATTTAAATTTAATTTTTCTACTTAAAAAATTAATAAATATTAATTCAAAATTTATAATTGATAAATGATTTAATAGTATCCATACTTCTCACATATAAAATTAAAATATTTTATAAATAAATATGTTAATAATTAAGATTTGCATGCTAATAATTATTTTTAAAAAATATATAACAATAAACATCATTTTTATCGTACTAATATAAGTATAAAGTACCTAGTCATATCCAATGCAAAATTAAGAAACAGTATCTTCTAAAAAAATGATTATTATGTATCTCATAAAAAAGTTAAAAAATTACATAAAATAAACAAATACTAAAAGGGAATAAGAGTCAATTACAAATAAAAAAATATAATACGAAGAGGAAGAATATTATTTAATTTTATTTTATTCAATATAAATTATAAAAGAATGATGAAATTCACGTAAAAATGAACTAAAAAATATAACACCCCGATTTCTATTCACTTAAGAATCGAATTAGAATTATTACGATCGAGACAAGTCATGTCTAAATCAATTAATCTATAAGGCTCGAACAATAAATGGACTGAAACAACTATCTTTGAGCCTTGATAATGGAAGATATTACTAATTATACATAAAAACACATCAAACATTATTAAAAACATAAAAGAAAACAACAATGCATTGAGCACAAGTATGTGCAGCATCGATCTTGTAAAACCCGTGATTTGAGTTACCATTTTATAATCTATAGCCGATTGGTTCAGCCGTCAAATCGAGTTGAGTATGTTTCAGAACACATGTATTGAACCAACGACGGTCATGTGTATGAGCTATAAGGTTTCATGTATACTCAAGTATTCGATGATAGTATCAAATATGTATGAGCAGGCTGAGTTATCGGCAGATATGAGAGTATATGATTGATGATTTTATTTTATTTCTTCATTTTGTGATTGTAGAAATAGTTTTATGTCGAATAACACATTAGGTAGCGTTATAGGGCAGTTTGGGTGGGTTATTAGCTATAGAGCAATCACGAAAATAAAATAGGTTTAAATGACCTGTGTTAAGTCGGGTCCGATAAAATAATTATTTAACACATCCTACGATCTAGAAATTAAATCTACAATAGAGTAAGCGATAAGCCTGAGAAGAGTCCTAACGGATTTGTGGTCCAAACTCCAAGCGTGACGTTACATCTATGCCTAGCTTAAATTTTGGAACCTACATCTTAACCCACTTTTAAGTAAAAAACTGACAACTCTATATGATGCATAATCATGGTGTAGAAAATATTATGAAAATATGAGAGAACATCTCCTGAAATTTGGTTGGCCAATGCTAGGGTTGACGTAGTCGTTTTTTATCTTGACGTGTGGCATGATTTGAATACCCGATAACTCGTGCGCCTAGTAAGGCCCACCTAGGATGTGTGTGTGTA
>JAVDBV010084731.1:0-15862 GCA_032619315.1 Piper longum | reverse complement strand
CGTCGTCGCCGTGGCTGGAAAGTGGGCCAGGGGTGGTTAGGGAGGAACCGTGGAAGCATGGTGGAACTGGTCGACGTCGGTCAACAGTGGTTGACGGCAATTGATGTCGGCGGAGGTGGCAGAGCTCGGTATGCGAACGTGATAAGGACAATGATTTCAGGCTGAAATTTTGGGCATAACCGAGAGGCAGCGGCCAAAAGTCCTAATCGGGATTAAAGGTGGCGTGGAGGTGAGTTGATTGATGGTGGTTGCTTGGCTGGCGGTGGCTTGACGACGAACAGTGTGTCGAAAAACACCCGTTTACAGCTCTGTTTTGGAGAGAGTTGGGGAAGAAGAAGATAGCAATTTCGTAAATACGGGTTGACTCGCCATAGTTCAAGTTAAAATAATATTAACTCGTGATAAATCCATAAAAATCATTATTCTAATGGGTTATGAGTTAAGTGGCTAAATTAATAAATTAATATATGGAAGTTGCCACAAATAATAAAATACGGTCGTGATAGATGGTCAATAATTAATAGGCTTGTTACAAGCGGTTAAATTAAATATAGGTTCATAAATTATAATTGTATAAAAATCGAACCTTTATTAAATTAAATAAATTAAAATAATTGTATTAAGAATATCCTTAAATTAGGATAATACAAATTAGTTAAAGAATATACCAAAAATAATAATTAAATTCCTGGTTACAAATTAATAATTATTTTATAATTGTCAAGTGAAGATTATGATTTAGATAATTAACTGAAAATGTGAAGAATGACTTAAAGGAGTATGTCACATGAATAATCAATTATCTCAATAGAATTATAGAAGATGAAATATTTAATATAGCATATCATTTAGTTGCATGTAGGTTCATGCAAATAAAATTATACTAATGTATAATTTTATGTTTTTTCTCAGATTAGGGTTAGCTGATCACAGTCGGACGGAATCATAAGTCAGGTACGTATAATAGGTAGAACGTCGTATTTTCCTTGTTGGTAGGCTAGGTCGGCCTGAGCCCAGATTTGACCACCATGCACTACGGCCGGGGTGAGCGAGGTACAACGATTCCTCCATTGCATTGGAGTGTAGTGATAGCCTCCCCATAAAAAGGCTACAGCCGAGGTGTGCGAGACACTGGCACTAGAATTTGTAGTGAGAGCTTCTCCACAAATGGGACGTAGCAATCATCTGAGTGCAGTGATAGCCTCCCCATAAAAAGGCTACGGCAGGGGTGTGTAAGGCGCTGGCATTGGAGTGCAGTGATAGCCTCTCCATAAAAAGGCTACGGCCGTGGTGTGCGAGGCACTGACACTAGAATTGGTAGTGAGAGCTTCCCCATAAATGGGGTGTAGCAATCACCTGAGTGCAGTGATAGACTCCCCACAAAAAGGCTTCGGCCAGGGTGTGCGAGGCACTAGCACTAGAGATTGTAGTGGTAGCCTCCCCACAAAAAAGGCTACGGCCGGGGTATGCGGATCACTGCGGAGGCGTCTTCCGCATTGTTTTGGAGTATAACGGTATCGCTCCACCGCATATTAAAATGAACATAGGGAACTAGTGGAATGTACTTGACTTTTTTTATCTATTATGCTACTTAGTGTTGTAATCACTAACACGGAATTGCATCCGCATGTGTGCAGATACGAAATTAGGTGGGAGAAGCCATTGACAACCTAAGCATAGAGCAAGATAAATATTGGCACTCCCTTTTAATTTTTATTGAGATATATGTGTGGCTACTGGGAAACGGTCCGAGAATCTTTATACATTGTTGTTAAATTGTTATAATTTAGCAACTTGGTAGTTTGTTTAAGTAACACCTGGCCATCTACGCTCACACTATTTAATTGAAAAATGGCAGGTCGTTACATCACCATAGCAGCTGTCGATAGTTTTACAAGTATGGTACATGTGAATTTATGAGGTGTGTCATGGTAGATGGATAGGAAGTTGTCAGCTGTACACTGATGAGGATAAGTAGATTAGTGGGTGGCTAGTTTAGTTAATGTGTGGGCAAGATGGCCAGATTCTACCTGATGATATGGTTAGATGTCAGATAGGTGAGTGTTGTCCGAACGCAATTATAGATGTGGATCCAATGGTTGAGTGGTATGAATACACAGTCATATGTGGTTATGGTTAGGTGTGTGGCGTGAACGTTTGGACGAGATGACATGTGTGTAGCTCAACAACTAGTCGTCCGATGAGCAGTGAGCTAGGCTGACTGCTCACGGGATTTGATCATCCACGGTACTTGTATGGGTGTGCGAACATATATAGTACCATGACATGAACTATGATGTAGACGACTAACCTATGATTCCATGAGCTTCTAGAGAGTGCATCACAATGGTTTTAGCTAAGCTAAGTGAGTCAAGATAGAATGCTACAAATAGGAACATGATGGCCGGTTATCAATCACATTCGAAGGGATGGAACACCTATCAAACTGCAATATGAGTTCCCATAGACAAGAAGATCGATGGTAGTTCTTTGGGATGTGTGTTCCCCATCCACTACGATGTGCATGACTTGTACTCTATGGAAAAATGCTTTTCAATTATTTCTGATTAACTTAGATCCATAGGAGCAATCATTTTCAATGCCCTTTTCATTGTCATTGATCACGGGGATGATGATCGAATCCACTATGGACGATGATTGGGGTATTTCGAGGTCTAATAGTGTAAAACCCGTGCCCTTTGCCTTAAAATTTTTGGGCCTATGGTTTGATTTAATTTTCCTTTCAGTTCGGTTTGATTTGGCTTCACTTTCGTCTCTCGGTTTTATGGACAATTGGTATTGCTCGTGCTATGGTTTGGAAGGTTTTGGGTAATGTGGGTGTCTGTTGGTGTGGTTTCATTTAGTATGTGTTGTGTTTAAGAAGTAGTTAATAGGGTCATTTACAGGTTAAAGGGATCATTTTAGGGGTCTATTTTAATCATGCATTTAGTGTGAAGATGTTATCAAATATATATGTTGATATGACATTTGGCTTGCTGTCACACCACTTTTTGATAATCTTCTACTTTATAAATGTGACTAGTTTGACTTCATACTTATTTAAAAATTTCTTTCGTGTTGTACCATTACAAAAGTCATGAAATTTGTGTAAGTCCAACTTAATTGGCCCATAAAGATGCCATGAGTTATGTCACATTAATAGATCATACCACATGGTAGGTTATATCTATTAATTATACATGTATTCATGTACACCTCACCAATTCCCTATACCAAGATTCATTGTCTTTTCATTTCCTTTTCTTTTCAGTTTTCTATGAAAAACTTTGTCTTTATAAACACATCATTCCACCCTGCATTCCAAATCGTATTACTATCATCCTTCTACATTTTTTTATGTTTTCCAACATTGTCGTGTGCTAGAGTTCGCATGGATTTGCCATCAAAGTTGGTTACATGTCAAGATACTCGTACGTCAACTACTATTTAAATTAGATATTTCTGTCATCAAATCTAGCTATTATTCTTTTTAAGTATGTTGTTATTTAATCCTCTTCTTTTTTTTCCTGGCATTTGATGAAAGTCTATAACTTTTGATCAGATCTGGAACCTTAATCTTCTATACGTAAAGTTTGGTTAAATCTTCTATTTTGGTGAATCTTCGATTGACGATGCCACTAACTTGGCATAACTAAAGCCGTTGAGCCATAACCTAGAGGGTGGCTCTCCCTCAATGGCTAGCTGCATACGGCTTAAATAGCCAAACATGAAGTTGAAACACTGAACACTGACGAAGATCGCTAGCTCCTTATTAATCTGGCTGGACAAGACCATACATGGTTAGATCATCTGGCTAAACATGCCATACATGCTGGAATGATATGGCTGGACTGACCATACATGCTGGAATCACATGGCTGCACTGACCATACATGCTGGAATCATCTAACTTGACTAGCTCCTAGTGTAACTACAAACTATGGCGATAGAAATGCAATCACCTCGACGGGAAAAAAACCTAGGTTCACCCTAAGAGCCTACTGGGTGGCCAAGCAGGTACTATATAGTACTGCAAGGCACTTGTCTAAACTACATAAAGAGAAATAATGTTAGTGAGAGGTATGCTGGCTAACCTCTACCCATGTCTCCCTTATCCTCATTGATATGATAGGTCAACTACGTGTACCCTCATAGCACTATGTTCTATGTCCTAGAGCTATACTAAGGTATTCTACCAGTCCTGCTAGCATATGGTGAACTCTAGTATCAAGTAAAGGTATATGCTAATCAGTTGTATGGTTCACTATCCCAAGTGTAGGTCAAACTCTCAGGTGTCCCTATAAGAGGAACCAGACTGTTCACCAGGTCCTACCTAACTCAAATCCAAGTATAGTATCTCACTCTGTTCCAAAATGGAAAAAGGATAGCTGCTATGACTCTACTCCATACTATGGCTCTGGTGGCTTTCTATACAATCAGTAATGGTTGTTGAGGGGAACTCTCTGTGACGGATTGATGACGAGCACACTTGTACATGCACAACTTGGCTCAAGGAGTATGATAGCACACTCAACATAGAACTGTGGAATCTGCTTCTTGCCTGTGGCATGTGTACTGGTCAATGCTTGTTGATCTCCCCTATCTAGGTAAACTAGTAGCAAGACTAGTATATCTCGAAGAGAGTGTAAAAATGCTTGGGTTAAGGATCAGCTCTGTCTGACATCTCTAATCACAGGAAAGAGACTGGATCTCTCGTGAAAAATTGGTCTCACTCCTTTAGGACTCTAACTAGTATGTGTTTTATCCTCACATGATCTGACTTCAGGTTTGCTAGAAGTGTGCACTGGTATGAGAAAATCCTAGTAGGTATGTACATCACTCTATTTGTGGTGGTGTAAGGATCTACCTCTGAGTCATAAGGGTGATGGAAAAATATTGTATAGAATACTGGGTGGCACAAATATATACGTAGGTCCACGGACATGTATCTAAGATCATCATAATTAGACTCCCCCATAAGTGTCCTACCTATGGAACAACCAATCAATGATGAGCCTAAGAGATGGTTCTTAAGTAGCTTTAGTTCAATCAGTTAACAGTAGAGTACTCAATATAAGATGTCATCTCGTTGGAAAAATGGTAGTTCTCCTTCTAAAGCTAGCTGGAGACTGCCTAAACAGACCAATATGATGCTAGAACTCTAAACTATAATAAATCTCTCTTGCTCCATAGTAATCTGGCGAAACATACCATACATACTGGAGTCATCTAACTATACGAACTAAACATGCTCGAATCGTATTGCTGGACTATCACCTATGGACACTGCAAACAATGGGGACTGATTGTATTGACCTCGGCTGGAAAAACCTAGGCTCACCCCTAGGGTTGACTGGGTGGTTAAGTAGGTACTCTACAGTATTGTAATGTACTAGTCTGAACTACACTAGGAAAAACTATCTATGTGCGGGTATGTGACCTATCATCTACCCAAATCACCTGATCCTCATCAATATGACAAGTCAACTAGAGTCCACCACATGCTAGAGAGACTCATGCCAGACTATGTCAAACATTCTCAGGTGTCCCTATAAGAGGATCTAGACTACTAACTAGGTCTTAGCTAACTTGGTCCTATATCAATTATATCACTCTGCTACATAATGGAACAATGACAACTCCTATAACTCTACTGTGTGCTATAACTCTCATAACTATCTATATGACCAATAACTGCTGCTGAAGAGGGCTCTGTGATGGAATGGAGGCGAGAACACCTGTACACATGTGTAGCGTGTCTCAAGGAATATAAAAACATACTCTGGATGGAATTGTGGAGTTTGCATCTAGTCTGTGGCACATAAATTAGTCAATGTATGTTCATCACAACCAATTGGGAAAGTAGATAGTATTAATGATTTATCTTGAAGGGTGAGTGTGAACATACTCGGGTAGAGGCTCGACTCTATCTGACATTTCTGGCAACATGGAAAGAAAATGGGTCTCTCTTGAAAAATTAGTCTCATTCCTCAGGATTGTAACTAGGGGTCTCATCCTCACATAGTCTGACATCAAGTGTGAAAATATTACTATGTACATCACTCTATCTATAGTGACGGGAAGGTCTTTGTTCGAATCATAATGGGGTAATGAAACTCTATATAGGATACAGAGTGACTCACAAATATGGGTAGGTCTATGGAAATGTCTCTAAGATCATCGCGATTGGACTCCGCCACAGGTGGCCAGCCAATGGAACAACCAATCAATTACAAGCCCAAGATATGGCTCCTAAGTTGCTCTAGTTCAATTAACTAACAGTAGGCATGTGTTTCTCGATACCATACTATTCACGCACTTCTAACGGATGAGGATCAAATGACCCAAAGAACCACGATCTCATCTCGAGTCTACAGGAACTCATAATGAGGTTTGAAACATGTCTCATCCACTCTTCAGTGGTGTGTGACCTGCCATCCCATATCAATTTATAGTGTTAATCTTAACTCGCATTACTACCATAGCTGTGGTAGATTCTAAATCAAAGCCATAAGTCAAGATGAGCATATACTAATGTCTCTCTATCTTGTGAATGTGGTTTGGTTTGACTAAAGTCCTTGTCCGCATCACTCCAATGATTTTGTCTCCTTCAGGCTGGTTTGCCATCGGCTACCTACATTGTAAGTCCTAAATAGTACCACAAAGGTACCTCTTATATTAGGGGGAAAAGCTAAATCATATGTGTCAACGTGAGGACCTAATCATGCCTGCAAAGCACAAGGAAAACACTCTCTCCCTGATATACACTCCCTCACTGAACCCATCATGTATGCGAAAATTCTAATACAAGTCAAACTGCATATTTGCTCATTTACTAACGATTTGATCTATCTAGCCCTGTGTATGGGTCACACGTATGATGTGCTTCATGGACGGTAGTAGAAACATTCAGTCGGTGGTAATGCATCACGGTCGGTGGTTGGGCACTCGAACAATGGTTGTGTAGCTTGGGCGGTGGTTATGCATCACAGACGGTGGTTGTGCTACTCGACAGCAGTTGGCAATCTTGGTGATGAAGCATGATCTGATAATGTACGCCATGAACCAATAATTATCCCCAGCATGTTAATTTCCATATGTCTACCTCCTTACTGGTAACTCTTATCGACTCAGCTCAGGTTATCCAACCATGCGTGTCTGATCTGAAGGGGTTGGGATCATAGTTGTCATATGTACGATGGAAAGATAATGTTGAGCTCACACTTGTCTCGTGGAATCTTGAGTAATTATTCACATAAGTGCTAACTATCTCTCATTGGAAATTACTCATCTAGCCATCACAGATTGAGTTGAACCTGGTCGACCTTCTAAATCCGTGATCAAATGTAATCTCGCTCATCCTTGATGTATTCATAACTCTATCTGTTGAATAGTGGCTGACAATATTCTTAGGGAAGACATATACTATAGGAAGAGGGAAAGGCGGTGAACTATCCATGAGAATATAGATCCACCTCTATATTTATCCTCAACCACTATAATCACCTGGAACTTGTCCATCTCTAGTCATCTATCCAAACTCTCATTTCTGCTCCAAGAACTCATGGCCATTATTTATTTCAACTTCAGCTAACTGAATATGTGAACACTCTAAATAGTTTGAATCTCTGGCATGGTAAAGGGAAGGACAAGTCTCTAAACTTATCATGACATGCTTGCAAGATCCATGCTGGCATCTACTGAAATCGTAATCTCATTTCTCTTAACTTCAATAATCTATAAAATTAAAAAATGCACTCCTATGATCTGTGCAAAAATCTAAAACATAGAGCAAAAACCAAGTGAAATACATGTTGGTTTGACAAAGGACAACTCCACACACTTGGCTCAAAACAAAAGTCTTCCTTCTCAATCAACTAAGACATGGCTATGATACCAATTTGTAACACCATGATTTCGAATCACTTAAGAATCGAATCTAAAATGTTACGATCAAGTCGAGTCATGTTTAAAGTTGTCGGACGGTATGACTCGATCGATAAAATAGATCGTAACAACCTTCTTAGTGATATGAAAATGGAAAACATTACTAAATACACATCAAAATATTTTGAACCTAAATAAAAGTAAGAAAAAAATAAATGTGTGTGACATTTTCCATTTAAAATAGATTGGCTAATCTCAAGTGTGTGTAGCGTTTATCTATCTTCCACCAAAGTCAACTTAATATTGCCAGACCTAAATATATTATATGAAAAAGGTCAACAACGAATGTTACTATTCTGAAAAATAAATAATACAAACTGGCAAATTTGTATACCATTACCCACGAAAACTTATTAAACTTCAAAATTGCATCACACTGGCGACAAACAAATATACTTAAGCAAATACCGGCTCGCTGCCAGTAATAATAATAAAAACCAAGCCAACAGTATACCAAGTGTAATACCACAAATTTTGAAAATGTGCTACATTATGTAGTATTCTCATAAACTGCACTACCACAGGGTTTGGCAGAGTACTAGTGCGGTCAATAAATATCTTCGTACCTCTCAGTTTCTTATACATGAAATCCATAAAAAAGCGTGTACTTACATATATTTCTTTAGCTTAAGTTTGAAAAACACAAGGGATCACATCCTTGTAGTTTCATTTAACATGTGTACAAAATACGGCTAATTTGCCCGACATCGGAATGATCCAATAACACACCTCTGATGTCGTCCTACGTGTAAAACATGATTAAAGTATACACGCAAGGAGTCGAGTAGAGAGGGAGAGTTCTATGGACATGTGGTTCAAGCTCTAAGCGTATCTATACATCGACGGTGAGCTCGGACTCCGAAACCTACATCCGAACCTACTACTAAGTAAAATAATGATATCTCTATTTCATGTATGTTTGTGGTGTGTGCTCATATGATCACTATATCCTAATAAAGAAAACAGAACTAACAAATCAATAACTAAACATGTGGCACAAAAATCGAGATATAATAAATAAAATAAAAAAATAAATAAGAAAATACACTCATTCATAATTATATAAATAATAAACACATATACATGAACAGCACTAAAATTATGAAATAATAATATAACTATAATATATAAATATAATGGTCAACACGAGTAAATATTAACATATACTCGTGTTACTAAACAGACACACACACTCATTAATTATAAATATTAATAATATCATAGTCATAAAATACAAGAATACATAATTAAATACAAATACATAATAGCATACACATAACGAATAAATAAATAAGTAAATATATATAAAAAATCTATAAATAAATATACAAAATTTGTACACATAATAAGACTAATATTCATAAGTAAATATACCATTAATAGTTACAAATAACCATCTAAACAATAATCATTTATGATATACATAAATAAAAATTAATTAATAATAATGAATAAATAAATAACGTCCAATCATGCTAAATCAAGTTAAAATGCATCTAAACTAATATAGAACTTATAAAATTACCGAAAACAGTGCAACAACGGACGAAAGCGGTCCGAAAATGAGCCGAATCGGACCAAAAAGAGTTGAACCAGACTCGATTGGGCTGACTGAACATGGTCTAGGTTAAATAAACTGCTGGGGAGGGTTAGCGTAACGACCCGCCATTTTTCAATTATTTAGTGTGGGCCTAGCTGGCCAGGTGTTACTTAAACAAACTACCAAGTTGCTAAATTATAACAATTTAACAACAATGCATAAAGATTAGTTCGCACTATCGCGGACCGTTTTCCATAAGCCACACATATTTCTCAATAAAAATCAAAAGGGAGTCCAAATATTTATCTTGCTCCATGCTCTAGTTGTCAATGGCCTTCTTATATCTAATTTTGTATCTGCACACCTGCAGAGGTAATTCTGCGTTAGTGATAACAACACTAAGTAATATAATAGATAAAAAAAGTCAAGTACATTCCACTAAGTAGTGATAACAACACTGCGGATACCTCCTCCGCATTGTTTTAGAGTATAGTTGAATCACTCCACCGTATATTAAAATGAACATAGGGCTTTTTGTGGGGAGGCTATTACTGCACTCAGGTGATTGCTACACCCCGTTTGTGGGAAGCTCTCACTACAAATTCTAATGCCAGTGCCTCGCACACCCCGGCTGTAGCCTTTTTATGGGGAGGCTATCACTGCATTCCAGTGCCAGTGCCTTGCACACCCCGGCCGTAGCCTTTTTATGGGGAGGCTATCACTGCAATCAGGTGATTGCTACACCCTGTTTATGGGGAAGCTCTCACTACCAATTTTAGTGACAATGCCTCACACGCCTTGGCCGTAATCTTTTTATACAGAGGCTATCACTACACTCCAATGCGATGGAGGAATCGTTATGCCTCACTCACCCCGGTTGTAGCCTTTTTATGGGGCGGTTATCACTACTCGAAAACAATTTGATGCAATACAAATCTCTTCCTTTTCCTTTTTTTTTTCTCCCCCCCTCTTTCCATGACCCCCTCCTCCTATATATATATGCTTCAATGTGTTCCTCAATTAAATTCACACATCTATTCATGTATAGGTATTCCCTAGGTTCAACAAGTTCATTTATTAAACTCTCACATCTATTCATGTATAGGTATTCCCTAGGTTGGGTTCGTCATTTCTAATGCCAGAGTTTGGCCTTTAGTCCGGGTTCGTCTTATCTATGGATAGAGTTGGCTTTACGTTGAACCTTGTCCAGTCTACTTGATAACCGACCATATCGATTCATCAAAAATAATATTTCACTATATTTTGGTTCGAGTCGTACAAAAATAAATAAATTTATTTTTTATTTAATTTTTTTTTTCACGGTTCTTACAGATCAGATGGTTTCTTAGGTATTAAAACCCTCCAGAGATCCTTCCCGACCGGATTGGACTCCTATTGTGCCCATGCCGGCCGGATTTCTTCCTCAACCACCGTCCCCTGTTTTCGCCCTATTTTTGCCGCCGCTATTTCACGCCGGCCTCCATCTCCAAGGACAATCGGTCATGACTAGTCGACCACGATGGTCATCCTCCCATGTCGAATCGTTCACCGCCATGATCCCTGGCAAGGAGGTCGTCGGTAGTACTGTTCCGGCGGTGATTTATTTTTGTTATTGATTTAAAGCTTTCATTTTATGATTATCAAGTTTATTGTTCAATTCCGATATATGTATGCATGAACGCTTAGAAAGGAAGAGGAGAAAAATTACCTGACCAAGGAGGAAGACAGCGCCAATCCGAAGGAAGAAATGAAGGTGACCCCCCCCCCCCACCCCCCCCTTTTACCCCCTTTATAATGAAGTAAAATACGGCTAGGGTACCCGTAATTCCTTTAAGTGGGTAATTGGGTAGCCAAATATGTTTCACTTAATTGGTTTAAACGGTTAATTGGGATGGTTTACTTAATTGGTTAAACCGGTCAATCATACTTAACCAGCTATCGACAATTATTTTAAATGAAAAAAATAAATTACCCCACGTTCGATCCCATCGTGTCGAACGTTATTATTATTATTTTTAAATTTTTTTTTCCCGGGTCTTTACACTGGTGCTCGGTCATCGTCTCCCGACTAGCACACATCACGACCCCATGTCTAACCTGAGGTTTCTTGGTCGATCGTGCACCATAGTTCGTTACCAGCAACTATAACACCAAATTAGCATTGGTCAGTTGTTTCACCACTTGGAGCACAGTAACCCCAGGAACAACCACCAAATCCTTGTCCCTTCTTGTCCCACGGACTAGACTTGTAACAATCCTCCCCCACCAATGAGAACCGATGTCCTCATTGGAAGGTTAAGTCCCTCTCAGTACTTCTTGATCTTCCCCTCGAATTGCCATAGTCCCTCTCATGCTCCCAAGTAGCCTCGCTTCTCAGCTCCTCCTCCATTTGATAAGATACTCTGTCTGCTGATTTGTTGCACCCCAGCTGACCTGCCTATGTTCCAAAATCTTCCCCACCTTGTTCTCATACTGTGCCGGACAGTTGAGAAGCTCTCTGTGGACAAGCTCTCCTCTGATTGACCAAATCCGTATTAAATGGTTTGAGAAAGCTAACATGAAAGACGGGATGGATTTTTCACCTCTCGGGAAGTTTCAACCGGCATGCCACATTCCCTACAACCTCTGCATCAGAGACCAGTGCACCTCGGTACTCCTGATCTTATTCCAGATTTGTGGCGTGAACTTCAGCATAAGTTGGTCCCCTTCACTGAATGATAACGGTCTCCTCCTCAAGTCCGCATATCTCTTCATTCGGCATGTTGCCCTGGCTAGAGAATCCAGTGCATCCTCATACAAGTCCGGGTAATCCATCACAAACCTGTAAGCCGCTGGGCACTGAACTCCACCTCCCTGTAGAGCAACCTCCTGCGGTGTAAGGGGTTGATGCCTTGTAGAAACCTCGAAAGGACTAAGCCCCCTAGCGAAAGAACGATGCATATTATAACTAAACTGCGCCACATCAAGAAGTTCCCACCAGTTTGTCTGGCTGACTATGACGAAATGCCTCAAGTACTCCTCAAGTAAAGCATTCGTCCTCTCAGTCTGACCATCAGTCTGAGGATGGTTAGCGGTAGAGAAATTCAGCTTGCTCCCTAGCAACCCGAAAAATCCCGTCCAGAATTGACCTACGAATCTGGCATCTTGATCACTCACCAAATCCACCGGCACTCCAAAGTGCTTGACCACGTTCCTGAAGAACAAATCAGCAGCCTTCTCCGCTGAGCATGCATGTGGTGTTACTGCCAACAAGGCATATTTTGAGAATCGATCCACTACCACCAACAATGAAGACATCCCCTTAACCTCGGGAAACCCTTACATGAAGTCTAATGAAACTGAACTCAACGGTCTTGTCGGTGTGGGAAGGGGCTGCAACAAACCAACCTCTAGTCTTCGTTCTACCTTATCCTTTTGACACACCAAATAGGATCTCACGAAAGCTTCTATATCAGCCTCCATCTTAGGCCAATAGTACACTGGTGACATGAGTGCATACATCAGGCCCCTCCTTGGATGTCCTGCCCATTGGGTATCATGGGACTCCTCCATGAGCTTTTGTCTGAGTCCTACCAGTAGGAATGTATAAACGTCCCCCACTAGCATAGACTAAACCATTATCCAAGCTGTACTTATGAATCAGTCCCTCACTGTTTGAAGTCCACCAAAGCATCCGCAGCTACCAACGTTGCCGGTATATCTTGTACCCTCTGCCTCTTCAGCTCCATTTGTGCCCACAGCAGCAAACCACTGATGAAGTTAGACAACTTGTCATCCTCAGACATGTTTTTGATATCCAGGAGAGATGAGCTAAATTCCTTGACGTACTCCCGAACCGTGCCTATCTGTCTCAATTTCTTTAGACAATCTCTTGCCACCCATGTGGTGTTAGTTGGCAAGAATTGTTCCCGCAGCTCTCTCTTCAAGAACTCTCAAGTCTCTCTATTCTGGGACGACTAGCATTCTCATCTTCCTCAGTGCGTATTCGGCTTCGGCTTTGACTTCCCCTCACGTTGGTTCTCACGGCCTGCCTTTGGTTTCCTGGTTGGGTCATCATTTTTACCACCCAATGAAGATTTGAAGTCCACCAAAGCATCTGCTGCTACCAATGCAGCCGGTAAGTCTTTTACCCTCTGCCTCTTCAGCTGCATTTGTGCCCACAGCTGCAAACCTGATGAAGTAAAACAATTTGTCATCCTCGGACATGTTTTTGATATCCAGGATACATGAGCTAAATTCCTTGACGTACTCCCGAACCTAGCCTGTCTTTCTCAAATTCTTCAGACGATCTCTTTCCACCCATGCGGTGTTAGTTGGCAAGAATTGTTCCCGCAGCCCTCTCTTCAAGATCACCCAAGTCTCTATTCTGGGACGACCAGCATTTTCATATTTCTTGGTGCGTGTTTAATACCACAACTTGGCATCCTCAAACATAAACATACTGGCCATAGAAACCTGCATATCCTCAGGAACTTTTGCGGCAAGTTAAATACTCTTGCATGTCCCAGATGAAGTTTTCCAGATCCTTGGCTGATCTGTTACCTTCAAACTTCTTTGGCTCTGTCACTTCAAGTCTTCCCGGGATTGAGTTATCACCATTTGCCACACGGTCAGCACCACCTGGCTAAGTCTACCCTAGAAACCCTCGCTTCAGCAATTCCACATCTGTTTACAAGTTCTCATATGCATCCCTGAGATGTCCCAACATCTCAGCCATCTCTCCTACATGACTGGATTCTGCAAATTGTGCTCCCACCCAAGCACTCAAGTCCCTCATCCCTTCTTTAGCTAGGGATTGCAGCCAGTCACAGATAGTGTGAGCATCACTATCTATCGACCCACCTATCATCAACTCCAGCCTTGCAACTCTATCCCTCAGAGCTTCAGCACATGTATCCACTGCTGTGTGAGCACCATGGTAGTGTGTAGGCCTTCTCCTTGAAAGCTGTGAATATGTTGCACAAACCTTCATCCCGAATCACACCTCAGCCCGAACTCAAAATCTGTAGACCTGTACTCGAACATAGGTTGAAACACAGCTCTGGTACCTGCCGTCACTGGGCTTCCCTTAGGGTAGAACTTTTCACCCTAAAAGACACCACGCATGGCTATTAATCCCCTAGAACTATCAGCCAACCCTCCAGTACGCAACAAAAATAGCCACTCCGATCCTGAAAACAGCAACACCAACATAAACACGACCGAATGCTTGGCCACACCCGAACTGCACTAATGCACGCCAATGTATATTGGTTACCCTTAGACAGCAAACACACAACCAGCAATCACGAATAGCAGTATCGATCAAATCCGGACCAAACACTGACGACGCCAAGAAAAACAAGCACTCCCTGACACCGTAATATCAATCACCCAAAACCACTCAATACGACAAGTTCCCCGAATCAACCAAACTCGTCCCAGTTGCCAAATCTGATGTTGACACACTGAATTACGGAACCTCGATTCCAACCTATATTTCAATCTCCAGAAACACAGGAAATACAAGCAGTCTCTCACCCAGACTACTTGCACGCTGTGGACATGCAAACCCCCCAAAGCTGGCTCTCTCAACACAAGAAAGCCGTGAGAATTACAGCAAGCCCCGATCACAATAATCCTCACAATTCACTACCCCAAGCCATCCCCCAAGGAAAGCCTGTTACATGCAAAACTGTCTCGCACAAGGTAGTAAATAAGATTGTGTACCTTGATCTATTCGGTGATGACGTCCCTGGAATTTTCAGACGTTCTGTCCGAAGTCTGGCTGCAGCAAATCGCAATGTCCCCCTCCTGATCAAGTGCAAGTCTCCTCCACAAAGACTGCTCACAATCTCCTCGAGTATGCCTGCAACATGAATGCAATTCCACACTTTGCAGCGCCCTCAACACCCGAGTCTCTTCCCCCGTTCAATGTCCGTACTCCACCATTATAAGGAGAAAGTCATGCATATCCTTTCCTCCAAGATATCTGATCGGCGTCATCAAAATTGATCTCCACCGTAGTTGCATCATCCAACCATCTGCATTGGATTCTGAAGATCTGCAGGAACAGCCCGATGCACTTTCTCCAAATCCTGAAGATCATGTAATCTGCCCTGCATATTTACCTTCAAGTTCAGCAAGAAACTCCAGCGCTAGCCCTTGGTTGCACCGCTGGTTCATCATGCCGACCCCCTGGTTCCACCAGCAACCAACGCCCGACCATCACCAAGCAATCACCATTGCACCCAGCAGCGTTGCTGTGAGATCCCTCAATTTAGTCCCACATCTAATACCTACCGGGCTAAGATCCTGTTTATAAGTGGGAATGGACTATAGATCTTTAACTTGGGTTAACCATTTTAAAGAAATGACTTAGGCCCATTACGTTGC
>JAVDBV010084730.1:0-15000 GCA_032619315.1 Piper longum | reverse complement strand
GTTTCTTACTGCTGTCCTAGCTCCAATATTTTGTAAGTGTCCTAGTTTCCATTCCATTGAAACAAGAGGAAAAGAAAAAAGAAACATTTTTACGTGCACGTGGCGTGCGCAGCGCGTGCACAATATCCATTAAAAGAAAAGTATACATGTTTCACGTTAAAAACGGCTTATGGGTTTGCGCATGTTGTGTTACATTAAATCAAGTTGTGCCGCATGAAAGCATATGCACGTAGTGCATACACAAGTTCATTATCTACTACCCTAGAAGAAGATTACCCTATGGAAACGGTAGCAAATCATATAAACCATGTCTCTAATACTAAGGTTCCATAACCCACAATCAAGACAATCAAAACTAATTGGAAAGAGAATAAAGTTAACGTATTCGATTAGGTTCATGCTCATTAGGGACAATGCTCAACAAATTAGAAACAACTATTTGGCTTTTAATTTCATGCTCCTTGCCCATTAAGAGCCTTGTCTTCACGGAGAAGTCAATTAGAAAGACTCATGTGACGGGTAGATCTCAACAATGCTAACTGTTGGGAAGAAATAAAATATACAATCTGCATGTATATAAATATCAAAGATCAATCACCCTCAATGAAGACTGACAGGTGAATGTACTTTTACTGAGGGAGTAAGATTGTGCAAAAAGGGTGTTAGCACTCACAAAAGTTCAAGAACAGGAAGCAATTCTTAGCAGCTTGGTAGGCAGAGTCTTTACTTCTGAGGTACTCAATAGAATTTAATAGCCGAAAATTTTGGGTTGTGTAAATGGTAGAAAAGGATGAATCTGATTGGGTTGAGCAGTGAGTAGCTGGTATTGGTTTGTTTTTGTTGGAAGAGAACCATTTATCTGGAGAAGAGGCATGGGATTATAAGTGCTTGTACTGGGGGTAGCTGCTCATTCCAAGGACTCATTAACCACTTCCAAAGTAAAGGATGGCTGGTGGGTGCCGATGTCAACTCTACCTAGTTCTGCAAACATACACTTGCAGGTTGATTCATCTACTTCACTTGTAAGAGCTTTAACCAAGAGCCCCACCAATATTAATGTGCTTGACATGAAAAAAAAAACAAAAATCGTCAAACTTCTTGCCGTAACCTTCTTCAGAGCTGGAGCTAGCCATGAAAGGAAATAAGGTCACTTGGCGCATGTGAAGATTTTTAGGCGGGAAATTGTTAATTAGATCGAAGAGCAGTTGAGCTGATCAATAACACTGCTCGGTCCCCCAAAGAAAGGCTTTATAAATGACATAATCTGGATTCAACCTTCTGCATTGCTTCAAAGTCCTTGTATGGTAAGCGTGGAAGGTGTAAACATTAATCAGAGCAACTAAGTCTGACAGAAAGCGGCAACTATGATCTCAGTTATGACTCTCCCTCTCTCCTTGGCTGGGCATATTTCTCCCCGTATGGCATATGTTACCCTGACAACTAGACGTCGCAGCTCTTTCAAATCTAATTACAGGTCGTTGAAGTATGACTGACTCAACTTTATAATTACAAGGTCGTATATATGAACATACATCGATTGTAGTACATATTTAGTGCTTTTTCAATGTAGTTATTAATGAACGTTAATAAAGCCCAAAATTTTAATGGTCAGAAACTCATACTGGTAAGTGCAGGGAGTTGCAAATTATAATGCAGTTCTACATGGGCTTAAACAGATCGAGGGAACAATACTATGCTGTCAATGATAGTTAACCTGCAATGAGTCTTGGTAGGGTAAACTGGACAAAGTTTGGTAACATGTAAGCATTATATAACAACATCCACGCCTTCAAGGATCAGTAAAGAGCTTGAAAAGACTAGCTAGCTCACTACTAGTCAACAATGGACCTTCGTTTCCTTGCTGTTGTGCCCCTTCTCGTGTCCACTTTGGTGGTAACACAAACGGAAGCTCAAGGCCGGGCATTCTTTGTGTTCGGTGATTCTCTTGTCGACAATGGCAACAACGATTTCTTGGTAACCACAGCTCGGGCAGACTCACCACCTTATGGCATAGACTTCCCCACCCATCGTCCCACTGGCCGTTTCTCCAATGGCCTCAATATTCCAGACCTTATCAGTTTAGTGACTTTACAAGTTCTTCTAATTAATACCACAATTCCTTTTAGTTGCTTTCTAGCTATCTGATGCTACAACTTACACATGATTAGTAACACTGACATTGTGCATGGTTTAGGTGAAAGTATGGGAGCAGAGTCCACATTGCCATACTTAAGCCCTTTGCTCACCGGAGAAAGACTACTCGTTGGAGCCAACTTTGCGTCGGCAGGGATCGGGATTCTAAATGACACTGGAATCCAATTTGTAAAACTTATCACCATAGTAAATTTAAGAGCAGTGTATTGAAATTTAACGTTTTTTTATGGTTGTTGACGTTGCAGTTAAACATAATTCGGATGTACAAGCAATTTGAGTACTTTCAGCAGTACCAAGTGAGGGTGAGCAGTTTAATTGGTCCCTATCGGACTCAGAGACTAGTGAACCAGGCTTTAGTTCTGATCACGGTGGGCGGCAACGACTTTGTGAACAACTACTACTTGGTCCCCTTCTCGGTCAGGTCTCGGCAATTCTCTCTACCTGACTACGTCCGCTATCTCATCTCCGAATACAGAAAAATCCTGGCGGTAATTTCTGATTCTAGATCTCTAAAATCTGCATTGTGTGCGCTGTTGGGTTTGCATTATGTCGGCAAAGCTTGCATCCATTTGCATTGCGCTGCGCTCTTAATTCACACCAATCTTTTTATTATATTCTATTTTATGAGTATGAGACCAGAAGTTGTTCACCATCATCAATTCATGGCTGATTGGAACGATGTCTGCGACATAAACATGAAAAAAAAGGATCAGACAATCAACGCTTCTACTTAATAATTGTCAAGCGATAAATGAAGCCTATCCTCTTGGCCAACGATTTTCTTTTCATGAATATTGGCCAAAATATTTATGGCAACCCTTTTATTATAGACAGAACCCATCCTCTTCAATCTTCATCACACGTCACATCTAGCCCTTGGCCCAACTTCTTTCATCTAGAGTAAATGGTAACAAAAATTTCCATATTCTTGAACTTTTCCGCGATGTCCAATGAATATTTACAAATACTTTAGTCGAAATAAAGAACCAATAATGATGATGATGATGATGATGATATGATGATATGTGTAGAGATTATACGAGCTGGGAGCAAGGCGGGTGCTTGTGACCGGGACAGGGCCAATGGGCTGCGTGCCGGCAGAGCTGGCCATGAGGAGCAGCGCAGGCGAATGTGTGCTTGAGCTGCAGCGGGCCGCTGATCTCTACAACCCTCAACTGGAGCAGATGCTCAGCGAGCTCAACTCCGAGATCGGTGCCGACGTCTTCATCGCTGCCAACACCCGAAGAATGGCCAGAGACTTCATTAGCGACCCTCAAGCATATGGTACACTTTCCTTTTTATAAGTACACATATTCAAGGATATATCGTGTGAAATGACTGAAGATAGATATTGATGGTCAAATTGGTGATCAGGCTTTGTGACATCGAGGATAGCCTGCTGCGGACAGGGCCGATTTAATGGACTGGGTCTGTGCACGGTGCTGTCCAACCTCTGCCCCAACAGAGATATCTATGCCTTCTGGGATGCCTTCCATCCTTCAGAGAGAGCAAACAGGTACATTGTGCAGCAAATTCTGTCGGGCACTACTCAGTACATGAAACCCATGAATCTCAGCACCATTCTGGCCTTGGATGCTCGCACTCGTATTTAGTTTTGTGTTTTCTCCCTCGGCCCCGTTTGGTCTCTTGTTTTGTTACGGGGGCCATCATGTGCGATCAAGTGTCGAAGCCAGTTAATTTTCAAGTAAAAAAGTTGTTAAATTTAAGTAATTTGGTCCTGGTTGTGATAGGGGATTTGAATTGTTCTTCCAAGCAGCATATTAATTAATTTTATATATATATATATATATATATATATAGACACACACATGCGTGGGTGAAGAGCAACATGTCCGTTTAATGTAGTTGACAAGTAGGTAAAGCTTTGAATTGGAGTTTGTCGGTAGGGATTGACCATTGGCTTTGGTTGAAATTTTATGGAATATTTCGAGCAAGTTTCGTTAATTATTGTTGCTATGTATTAGTTTGCCAATATATTATGCTCATTAACACATGGTCAGCGCTATCCGAACTAAAGAGCAATACACAAGTGCTTGAACTAATGAAATGTTATTGGCGTTGTCAACTAGAAAGTGATAAACTATATATAGAGGTCATGAAAATAATTTGTTAATAATATCTTATGTTGTTGTTCTATAAATTAATGAACACTATCTAGTGGTTGCATCCATAAAACTTCCAACATATTAATTTACAATAGAATAAAAAATCCCCCCCCCCAAACAAATGTTCAAGAGTACTCTTGTCCCTCCATCGAAGAACATATAATCCCTTTCATATATTCGGTCCCACGTTGCCACGCAGAATTAAATTGTAAGCCTGTGCTATATATTAAACATTCTTTAATTAATGTAAATCGTGTAAAATAAAAAAAAAATCCCGTTCGTCATTCGGTAAATTCCCCTGGTACGAGCCATCCTTCATGCACGTAGATATGGTAAACCCAGTTGTCTCGATAGCTAAGTTTGCAAGGGGGAACATGCATACGACGAGTCGACGACAACAATATATGGTTGTCGCAGTTCGAGTATTTATTGAGTCGTTCTAATAATAACAACTTAATGACATTGGATGGCGTGAATGCAGTATGCAGCAGTCAGAAGTCAACATGCCCAGCTTTCTTTTTGTACTCTTCTTCCTTCATATGCCTCAAGCTTATCTCAAAGGGCGTCTTTACACGCCGACGAATATTTTTTCTCTTTAAGCGATGTGACCATGCCCTTCATATTATGGTAGTTTCCCTTAAAAATAACAAATTATAATTCTCTTTACAACAATTAGCATGCAGCTTGTGGGAGCTGGGAGGTGTACGAGTCTTTCCTTAAAGCACAGTCCACAGAGTATGACCGAAAATGAAAACCATTGCCGGCCGCCCTTCGTTTTTTCTTCGTAGGCCGCCATTGAAGCCTTTGCGCATGGACCTAACAAGCTAGGCCATAAAGTTTGGGCCCAAGCACCAAGACTTAAGAGCGGGTATTGACTAATTATTTAATTATTAATCCAACCTCCGCTTCAGCAAATATTTAGGGTGGTTGATACTTGAAACAAATATTTGGCACAGATTTTTCCTCTTTAAACTTTCTCTAATTTAATGCAAACCCATGTATTTCCCTCGCCACACAACCAATCAATTGATCAAGCGACATTTACACATGGAGCATTCAATGTGATGTATCACAGTTCGTAATATGAAATCCTAGAATTCAAAGTTCCATCTTAGTTTCTTCGCCAGTTTTTTATCCATGGAGCTGCTAATTAGGGATTGCATAAAGAAATTCGGCCTCATTTAGGGTCCTACTTATGGACACGGGTGAATGTAAAGAAAATTCTAGCAATATATGGGATATAATTAACCCATGGTTGGGAGAATCGGCCGATTTCGAGTAGAATTGACCGATTTAAATCGGATCAGCAGCGTGTCAATCCAATTTCGGGACTGAATCGGTCGGCCCCGAATAGGTGAAGGAATCGGTCGATTCGGCCCGATTCTGCCCAATTTAAATCGGAATAGGAATCAAGCTGAATCGATAAAAATCGGTTTTTTTGAAAAATTATTAAAATATCCTAGGTATAATATTTAGTAAATTAATTTATCAAGGGTAAAATGGTAATTTCTATTTTAAAAACCTAAATCACAATTCCTCCTCCCTCCCGACTCCGATTTTTCCTCCGCCATTCGTCGCCGCGCTTCCTCGACCTCCGACGTGCAGCCGACTAACAACCTTGTGGACTCGAATCGCGCCGCCAATCGCTGTTTGTGCACCGACAAATAAAGTTGATTTTTTTTTAATTGATGATTAATGTGTAATTGGATGCTAATTGATGTTGTTTTAGTTGATTGGTGTGCTAATTGATGTTTAATTGGACTGATTAATGTTTAATTGGATGATTTTTTTTTTAATTTTAGATGTCAATTGATGCTAATTTAGGGGTAATTGATGTTTAATGCTAATTGATGTTTAATGTCATGCTAATTGATAATTAATTGGACTGATTAACATTTAATTGGATGAATTTTTTTTAATTTCATACGTCAATTGATGCTAATTTAGGGTTAATTGATGTTTAATTGATGTGTAATGCTAATTGATGTTTAATGTCATGCTAATTGATATTTAATGTCATGCTAATTGATGTTTAATTGGACTGATTAATGTTTAATTGGATGATTTTTTTTATTTCAGACGTCAATTGATGCTAATTTAGGGTTAATTGATGTTTAATTGATGTTTAAGGCTAATTGGTGTTTAATGTCATGCTAATTGATGTTTAATTGGACTGATTAATGTTTAATTGGATGAATTTGTTTAAATTTGAGAGTTTAATTGATGATAATTTAGGAATAATTGATGTTTAATTGATGTTTAATGCAAATTTATGTTTAATGTCATGCTAATTGATGTACAATTACGTGTTTTTCAAATGCTGTGTTGTGCGTACCAGAGTTGTCACAGGGAAGATGGATATTGGATGGGAATATTGCACACCAGTTGATGCATCTAAGCAGCAAGTCGTATGTAACTTTTGCGAAAAAATCATAAGTGGAGGGATATATCAATTCAAGCAACATCTAACTGGAGTCAAAAGAAATGTTGCTGCATGTAAGAAAGTTCCTGAAGCAGATGCACAAAAGATGAGAGATTATTTAACTGGTGTGGAAAAGGCCAAGAAAGAAAAACAAAGGATTAGAGAAGAAATAGGGTCATATGGTTTGAATGACTCAGATATGAAAGAGATGGAAGTTCAGGAGCAAAGTGGTGGGTACTCTAAGTCTACAGGGAAAAGGAAGGCACATATTATTGAAAGTACGAAGAAGAAGGCATCAGGTCAAATGAGAATTACTACGGCATTAGAAAAGAAGGCGAAAGAGCAATTTCACACAGCCGTTGCTTGATTCTTCTATCACTGTGTCATTCCTTTCCATGTTGTGAACTCGCCTTACTTCCAGAAAATGATTGATGTAGCAGGTAAATTCGGTAATCAAGGGATCAAACCTCCGGGCAGACATGTTTTGTCAGGTAATCTTCTTACTGCTGAAGTGGCTTCCATAAATGCCAGCTTGGAGGATATAAAAGCCTTTTACAAATGGACATGAATTGGTGAGACCCGGCGCAACTCGATTTGCTACGCATTTTTTGATGATTGCGAGCTTCCTAGAACACAAGCAGACACTGAAAAAGATGTTTGTTTCTGAAATGTATTCATCATCGAAGTTTGCAAAAGAAGAGGATGGAATCGCAGCTGAAGGGATTGTCTTGAGTGCACATTTTTGGAAGAAGATGAAATTTGTGCATAAAACAATTGAGCCACTTGTGCGATTTTGAGATTGGTGGATAGTGATGACAGACTTTCGATGCCATTCGTTTATGATGCAATGCAAACGACTATAGAAAAAATAAAAGAGGTCTATGACATGAAAGTAGAGCGATACAAGTTATTTGTTGATATCATCACCAAGAGGTGGGCGAATCAATTTTGTCATCTTCTTCATGTTGTGTCATATATGTTTAATCCTCAAACTCGTTATCGCTCCAACTCTACCATTGTATGTTCTTATTTAACTTATATACCTTTATGATTTTTTTAACAATTTCATATTGCTTATGTTTGATTGAGAATAATTTTGTAGCCAAGTGAGGTGTATCATGCATATAATGATGTCATCTGTCGTTTGAAAGTCAATGAGGCAGTTCGATCCATGACATCTTTGCAGGTCAAGATACTATTATTTTTAAGTTTTATATATAAATGTTTTTGTATAACTAAATATGATTACTAATTTTGTTTTAATATTTTGTAGTGGTCCGATTTTGTATTTGCAAAAGGAGATTTTGGACATTCTCTTACAATTACCAAAAGAAAAGTCTTTCACATAGGTAAAAACCACCTTTCTCTGTATTTCATTTTTATAGCAAGCTTATAAGTAAATTAATTTGTCAAATATAGCATCATGGTGGGAGCAACATTGTATAAGTTGCCCTAAACTACAAAAGATAGCTATTAGAATACTTAGTCAAACTTCATTATCATCGGGTTGTGAACGTAATTGGAGCACTTTTATCCAAATACATACCAAAAAAAGAAATCGACTTGCCAAGTACAGAGTCAATGATCTTGTATATGTTCATTACAACATTCAGTTTAAAGAAAACGAGTTGAGGTGGAGGCATACATATGATGCAGTTAGTGAACATTTGAGTTTAGAAGACTCATTAGATGAGTGAGTTGGAGAACAGGACAACTCATCCCCATCGGTATGTTTAACTAAATATTATATCACATTCATGATTTTCTGTATGAATTTTTTTTGAATTGAAATGAATAGGGTAAGACTTTTTTTTATGCAGGATGATTTCTTTGGTACCAATGTTGGCAACAATGATGGTGAAGACGAAGATGCCGTTGTTACGTATAAAAGTGGTACCACATTGAGAACTGTAATTGGATCGTGTTCTAGATGGTTTATCTTTGCCACCTGAACCTGAGGGACTTCATCTGATTGAGGATTCTATGCCTCCTTTTACACAGGGATCTCATGTTGATGCACATGGTAGCTCTACTCTTTCCATTGGTGATAATGATTCAAACTTCGAACATGTTTCAAATGATGAATTAGATGATTTAGAATTATGCTGAACATTCATTTTTTGGGCTTGTATTAAATTGTGGTATTGTGATGATAAATTATGAATGACATTGTGGTATTATGATGATAAATTGTGAATGTTCTTTCAGCTATGTAATTATATAAAATTGTGTTAATTATATAAAGAGTATGTTCTTACAGGTTTGTTTTTATTTGAATTACATAAAGAGTATGTTTTTTCAGGTATGTTCTTATTTGTTCTTTCAGGTATGACTCTGTTGTTGTATTATCATAATTACATATCTTTATGATTGTTGTATAAATACTTGAATTTGTGTATTTATGTTGAGAAATTATATAATTATGTATTTCAACTATTTCTGTTATGAGTTGTTAAATTTTTTTATATAACCGATTGGGACCGATTCCGATTCCGATTCCGATTACGATTCCGATTCCAACCGATTCAAAAAAACCGATTCTTGGCCGATACAAACCGATTCCGATTCTAACTCTTTGGAAAACCGATTTCGATTCCGATTCCGATTCATTCTAGTTCTCTTTTTCTTTTAAAAAAAATTAATCAACTCACCTATTATTGAAATAAAATTTTTTATTTTTATAAGAAGATCATTTACGTATTAATATCTACTTCTTTTTTAAAATATCAGTAAAATACCCTTTTTACCTAATTTTCCTACTCACAAATAAATTTAGAAAAATACGTTCATTCATTTACACTCGACGGGAAGGCCGCAAATGGGTGTAAAACTCAATCCAGATAAACCCCAACATGATTAGTGCGCAAACTCTAAGTACCAACATACCAGCGGTCTCCTCCCTTCCCCTCTTCCTCGCCGTCGATGGTAGTGGCGTACTTCTTCCCCCACTTCTGCACCTCATTATTCTCAATCAGGTCTGTACTTTTTTTCCCTTTTTCTATATGCTAGAGACATCATTTCATTTGATTGTGAGTTTCATTGTTTTGGCCATTATTTTCTCTTACCTACTTTGTGGTCTTGTGTTATGTAAGATTTTTGTTGTTGTTGTTGTTGTTGTTATTATTGTTTTTTAAATGGTTGATTAGAGTAAGGAATGTCAAGGATAAGCTGCAAATTGGACGTAATTGCTGTTATCGGGATGCTCATGCTATTAGTCTCACTGTGCTAATAGTTAGGTTTAGCTAAATTATGCTGGAAACTTATTGTAAACAGTTGTTGCAAAATGTTATTACGCGAACCAATTGTTTCAATTAAAACTATGGTATCACATTTTGAGATTGGTCAAGTTTTAGTGAAGTGAAAACATCTTTTTTTTTTATTCAGTGATTTTTTTATTCTGTGAGGTAATGACCCTTTTCGTTTTAGATTTTTAAACTGTTCGTCGTCCTATTTATTTCCATTTTACTATGATTGTTTTTTATATCAATGTGAGTCAAAATTGTCCAGATAAAAAAATATTATTTCACCGAATAATTATCAAAGACTAGGAATGGCTTCCATCTGCTTCAAGAGGGCTCAGAACCAATCCTTGCCCTCTATTTCCATCGTATGTGCTCTTCAGAAAAAACATTTTTCTGTTCGGCGAAAACTTCATAAACTCAATCTATAATAGACAATATATCTAACCGAATGAAAAAAGACAAAGAGGCCAATTTTGGCATTAACAATTCTTCCAATAACGGTTCAATTCATTATGAAGCAATCATTGGCATAGAAACACATGTGCAGCTTGCAACCCTTACAAAGGCCTTCCGTAGGTGTCCTTACTCTTTATGGATCCCAGCCCAACACTAGCATCTGTCCCGTTTTTATGGGGCTTCCTGGTGCTTTACCAGTGTTGAATTCCAAGGTTATAGAATATGCTGTGAAATTAGATCTTGCCCTCAATAGCAGTTGGGGACTTTATTGACTTAGATCTAACGCTTCTTCCTACTTCGGATGGCAGCAATGCAGTGCCGGCCCTTCTCTTCTCTCCTCTCTTACTCACCCTGTCAGCACTGAACCATCCTTGCAGGTTTGTCTCTTGATCATAGTTCCTTCTACTTTGTTTTCTGGCACGTTGTTTTGCTAAATCTTTGGGTAATTCAGTACGATATTGCATTTTTCATTTGCTTCCTTAATGGGTTAAACTTTATTTCTGATTTAAGCTCGAAAAGGGGCGTCTTCTCTTCATATCTGGGAGTCCATGGGAATCTACCGGGACTATTGGTCTAGTAGATTCAAAACGTAACTTAGAAAATAACGCTGTACATAATGTACAACATTTCTCGAGTTAGTCTGGCAGTTGTATTTTGACAATCGGCCAAAGAAAATGGCCTGATTGGCAGCTGTTGTATGTCAATATCCAAAATCATGCCTTGAACACTAACCCCCATAATGCTACGCAATGCCTTAAAAGTATTTTATATTCCTTTAACTTCACTTTTCTTGCTATTAGATCTTAATATAATTAATTAAAAATAAAATAAAAATAAGAAATACCTAGATTGATGTAAGATGTCTAAGTCTTCAATATGCTTTCAAAGTTTTCCAATATCAAGGTTTGATTACTAAGACCAAACCTGTTTTCACAACCTATCTTTTATTTTTTGTAAAATAATGTTTTTCTCTTCTTCGTATATAAGAGATTATAATTATCCATCCTTCTTAACTGATAAGGATATGTATATATCTATGTATAGATTTACATAAAATATATTAAATATATTTATTTAGATTTGAATGGGTCATACCATTATAGGTGTATCTCTATCATATACGCCAGATGCTATTTATAAATCATTTTCTCCTGCTTCAATGTTATTATAGATTGTTTTCTCCTGCTTCAATGTTATTTATAGATTGTTTTCTCCTGCATATGGGCATTACATTGTTGAGCTAATTGTTCTGTTCACTCCTTCATTAGCATTGCTCACAAAAGTAATCCTCATCATTTTGATTACCCGCTTCATTTTTCTTTGCTTTCTATACAACTTTCAACTATTTTGGTCTTTTTTTTTCATCATAGTTCACCAATTCTAACCTCTTCTGATTCCTCCTGCTCACAATTATCCTAATAAATTTCACGTTTTTGGTCACAAGATTTGAACCATAACTTTCAATAAATTTGGTCGTTCATGTTCATCAAAACTTTTAGCTAATTCAGCTTTCACAACTTTGATGATCAAGTTGATTCAAAAGATCTTTCAGAAAACTATTCCGAGAAAGTAAAAGATGTTCAAAAAATGTTTAGAAAAGAGGTCTCACTTGATTAACATACCCTTCATGTGCAGCATGTGTGTCCTACCCTTGGCTCTCATCATGTCGACGTGCTCGGTCTTCCTTCCGAGGCCAGCTTTTACGGCTTCCCCTTTCACATGTCACTTCACCAGGACTGAGCTCTCAGCCAATTAGAACAATCACACTGATGGCGAAGCCATCTATCCAGTTTATCCAAGGAACAGACGAGCAGACTATTCCTGACGTGAAACTAACAAAATCCAGGGATGGCACCAATGGTGTGGCACCTTTGAACAGCCCTCTGTATTTGATTTTTCTGGTGAGCTGGGCGACATTACAGGCTTCTACATGATAGATGAGGAAGGAGTGATCCAGTCTGTTGATGTTAGTGCCATGAACGGAAATCCTGCCAGGATTGAAGCAAAGCACATCACGAGGAGCCCCGGAGCCCCAAAGAGTGGGACAGGTTCATGATGTTCATGGAGAGGTACTCTACAGAAAATGGTTTGCAGTTTGTCAAAAACTGATGTCCATTATCTGGACATGAATCTCTTACCTCCGATAGTTCCATCTTTTATTTATCATTTTCAAAATTTCCTAACTCTTGTTGGTTGCAGTAATAATGCTCTTGAGTTTTCTGTCTTCTGTTCTCAATTAGCTCAACTAATATTGCAAACATGTATGCTAAGGAAGCTAAAAATTAAATCAGATAACCTAATTCATGCCATGATCTTGCCGTCAAATTAAATCAGATAGAACACTGATACATATAGATGCCTAGAGGCATAGTGAGAATCATGTATTGCTGTTTTCAGAAATATATTCAAATTTCTATATACCTCACATGATAGTCGGTGGGATTTTAGGAACCGAGTATATAGATTAGAATCGTGAGACTGAATGATAGGCGGCTACAATTGCAATTGAAATGGACTTGGAATAAATTTTTTTCTTTTTGCCAAAAGAACTTCTCAGAAACTCTGTTGTGGTATTTATAGATAACTTCTCCAAGCAAATCATAGTGAAATAATCATAATCTTTATTGCGAAGTGAGTAAATCTGGTCATGTTACAATGACTACAAATAAAAATTAAAATACAAACGGCTAAGTGAGCACTTTCAGTCTAATTTTGCTTTAACCTTTCTTCTTGAACATAATAATAAATGAACTCATTAAGAGCTCATTTGTCTCTTTGATAATTATAACTGACTTTAAATTGACTCAATTGTACCAGAAGATAAATTAAAACTAAATGTACGAGCAATATTTTCAACAATGTGATTTATGTGTAGTTCACTCATTTTCTCTTAGGATGAAAACAAAATTGGGAGAACTGTTTTCCTTCACTGCCAGTGCCCGATATTGATTTCCTTTTCTCCCATGTTCAGTTGGATGCGTATTATCTCTATTTCTGATGTCAAATGTACAAAAAAAATAGTATCGCAGGATTAAAGTATAAGATCGCTATATTTGCATATTTATGAATCGGTCTTGATCTTTTGAGTTGAAAGATTTTTTATTATCATCATCATCATCCTCTTACACCTGATCCCAACTAGGATGAGGTGATTTTTGTCTAATTAAAGAAACATGGTTGTAAAGTTTATTTGAGATAGTTTTTTCCGTTCTAAAACATTTTCTTAGAGTGGTTTCTTCAGTGGTCGTTTAGTAGAGGTGGTTTAGTGTCAGCTCAAACTGGAGATAAAATCTAGTGATCTATTTAAATTACATAATTATTAATTTGAACTGATAAAAGCATCAACACAAACAGGTACTATTTTTGCTTAGTAGTTTGGATTCTTATTAGCACTTGTTTAATAGTTTACAGTCTTATAAGTGCTTCTTTGACGTCCAGAAGTGTACTTGGACGAGTACAATTTTATAAGTTTCTATTATGTACATTTTTATTTGAAAAGGAGGATTATCAACTACATGAGGGGACAAATTGGGCTGAGCTGCGTTGGGTTAGTATTTTCCACCAAAAGAGCATTAGTCGTTAATCCTATTTATAATAAGTTGATAAAGCGTGTTACTAAGTTTCACCCACTCGGAATAAATGCAGGTAAATGCTAAGTATTGGGCATGCGATGTGCTTTCAGTTGCACGTTTTTATCACAATGTTTGACAAAGGAAGCCGTAACTAAGTTGCGCTTGGGTTGTAAAAAAAAAAGAGTTTTGAATTGTGTTTTTCAGGCTTGAGTTGGGCCTACAGGTTCATTTTTTTTCTAATGCGTGGGGTAATTTGAGACCATATATTTTTGGAATCTCACCAAAAATAAAAACTTGACTAGTTTTAGAGCCGATTCAATAAATTTAAAAAAATTAAAAATAAAATACCAAAAAGTAAATAATTGATTCGCTCCTGAGTTGAGTCAATATTAAAAAATAAATTTCAAAAAAAAATTAAATAAAATACAATAAAATAAAAACTTGACTCGTTCTAGAGTCAAGTCAATATTAAAATAAATTAAAAATAAAACAACAAAAAGTAAATAATTGATTCGTTCTCGAGTCGAGTCAATATTAAAAAATAAATTTCAAAAAAAAATTTAAATAAAATATCATAAAAATTTTTTTTGACTCGTTTAGAGTCGAGTCAATAAAAAATTGACTCAACTCTAAATTGTTTTTTAATATTGACTCAACTATAGAATGAGTCAAGTTTTTTATTTTATGGTATTTTCTTAAAATTATTTTTAAATTGATTTTTTAATATTGACTTGACTTGAAAACGAATCAATCATTTACTTTTTGGTTTTTTATTTTTAATTTTTTAAATTTATTTTTAATATTGAATCGAAACAAGTCAAGTTTTATTTTATGGTATTTTATTTAATTTTTTTTTGAAATTTATTTCTTAATATTGACTCGACTCGGGAGCGAGTCAAGTTTTTATTACAAAAATGCTATCTCCTTTTCTTCCCCCCGCCTCTGTTCTGTCGCACCATAGCCGGCGAGCTCGCCGCCGACCGGCCGCAGGGGGGGGTGAGGAATAGGGCGGTGGGCAGGGGCTTGTC
>JAVDBV010084729.1:0-14923 GCA_032619315.1 Piper longum | reverse complement strand
CGACTTCACTATATATATATATATATATAGTGAAGTCGGCTGCCAGAGTTTTATTATTAACAAATTCTAAAAAAATTTCACATTGTTATTTTGGTAAATCAAAAGCCACAGCTAGTTGGTAAACAAAAAATTGCTCAGTAAACAATAGCAATGGTTGATGAGTTTGAAGAATGGACAAGCGGGTCGTCAGTTCTTGTAGTTACTAAGGAGCGTAAAAATTGTTTCCATAAAAAATACAATAGCTACAAGCCTACACTGTTAGAACTTTAATTCAAAATTGTCAGAACTTTATTAACCTTATATCAAATCATTGAGTAAATAATCAAACTAGATGACGAAAGCGTACCTCAAGCCATAAAAGAACTGGAGTTTTAATCTCTTCAAGTTATGGTCTTCTGAATTCAAGAAGTGTTTTCTAGAACCTGAATTCTAGACAATGGGATACTAGAACGAAAAACTACTTATTGGTTCAGGGACCATAACCTCCTTATTTATAGCCGTAGTTTCATAATTTTAATTCCACCCATTACGAAAGAGAAATTATGAACAGGTATCTACATATTGAATTCCACACTTTTCTTATTGAATTCCACACCTTAATTTATGGCTCATAACCATTTAACTTTAGTAGATCAATTTAATTGAGCCAACCTTATATAATAGCATATGATACAATTCCTTATTCATGTATATATTTATGTCCAATTTCTAACAATCTTCCACTTGAACTTAATATATACACAAAATAATTGTATAACTTTATGAGCTCTAAACATATGTCATTATTCTAAATTAACAATCTCGTCCATTAATCATTGTCAATATAGGATCAAGGCGATTTTCGTCACATTTATCGTAACTAAACCTTCCATGGTCTCATACACTAACATAATTAAATAACATAGATCAAGTATGGATGTGTAGCATGAAAATTATATGTAATTTGATCTGAACATGCCTATTTTCAACTTGTCCAACCTTATGAGATCACCAAAATACCAAAACAGAGTGAACCTTAAAGCAAATACAAACTCCCACCGAATTAATATATCATCAAAATAATACAACTCCCATATGAACAACATGCTCATGAAAGACCTTGGGCAGTAAACTTTTAGTAAGTGGATCCACAACCATGGAGTTTGTCCCAATATGCTCTATAGAGACTTTACCACTCTGAACTCTTTCTTTCACAACAAGGAACTTGATGTATATATGTTTTGATTTAGACGAGCTCCTGTTGTTATTTGAATATGATACTATAGACTGATTGTCACAAAATAACTTAAGTGGTCTTTCAATATTATCAACAATACGTAGCCCTGTGACAAAATTCTGCAACCATATTCCCTGATTGGATGCCTCATAACAAGTTATGACTTCAACTGCCATGGTGGAAGAAACTATATGAGTGTCTGCTTAGCACTCTTTCAAAAATAACTCCTCCAACAAGTAAGTTGACATAGCTTGACATCCACCAAAATCAGAATCAGAATACCCAATGATCTCAACTTGACCTAACTTCTGATATGTAAGCATGTAATGTTTTGTTCTATGAAGATACTTTATGACTTTATTGGCTGTTATCCAATGATCCAAACCCGGATTATTTAAATATCTGCCCAACATCCCAATTATACACGCAATATCCGGACGCGTACACACTTTATCATACATAAGACTACCGACTTATGCATTTCCTTTCCTTAACTGAATTGATGTTGGCAGAAATCATATAAGCAGATTGATTAACTGGATTCATAGAACTAAACAAAATGTCATTAATAAGATTAATAATTCAATCGATATTGAATCCCATTATTTATTATCTTAATGCATTAATCAAATATGGATAATAAATCCTGTCAAATAATAAACCTTCCTTTGGGCCGATTTATTATCCACATGGAAGCCTAATAATTATCCCATATTTATTATTTTAATGCCGTAATCAAATATGGATAATAAATCATGTCAGATAAAAAACCTTCCTTTGGGCCGATTTAGTATCCACATGGAAACTTGATAACTATCCCATATTTATTATTTTAATGTCATAATCAAATATGGATAATAAATCCTGTCAGATAAAAAACCTTCCTTTGGGCCGATTTAGTATCCACATGGAAACTTGATAATTATCTCATATTTATTACAATAATGAGTCTTAGTGTAGTAAAATATGAACAATAAATCTTGTCAAATAATAAACCTTCCTTTGGGCTGATTTATTATCCACATGGAAACTTGATAATTTTTCCATATCTATTACCACAAATGAATATATAATTCTGTCAAACATTAACCTTCCTTTGGGCCGATTAATATCCACATGAATTAAATACTCATAATCGTCTTAATATTTCCACAAAAGAGACTACTTTGGAGAGACTACTTTGGCAGCATATTGTAATCCTTAATAAATTTTTAAAATATTAATAACTTAACCAAAAGGTTATATAAAAAAAATTGTATGTGGGAGTTTCCAAAAAATTATAACCTTTTGTAACTGTATTTTCCTCTCGTCATGTTACCAAAAGAGGACCTTAAATTGAAAATAAAAAGCCTATGTACAAATTGCTTGTACTTTCCTTAATCCTGAATCTATAGATTTGAATTGGATATAGAACTAGATAGTTCCAATCCATAATATAAATAAAACCTGATTCTCAATGATTGATATGAAGGTATCTTGAATTCAGAATTGTTAGAACTTTAATTCAAAATTGTCAGAACTTTATTAACCTTATATCAAATCATAGAGTAAATAATCAAACTAGATGACGAAAGCGTACCTCAAGCCATAAAAGAACTGGAGTTTTAATCTCTTCAGGTTATGGTCTTCTGAATTCAAGAAGTGTTTTCTAGAACCTAAATTCTGGACAATGGGATACCAGAACGAAAACTACTTATTGGTTCAGGGACCATAACCTCCTTATTTATACCCGTAGTTTCATAATTTCAATTCCACCCATTACGAAAGAGAAATTATGAACATGTATCTACACATTGAATTCCGCACTTTTCTTATTGAATTCCACAGCTTAATTTATGGCTCATAACCCTTTAACTTTAGTAGATCAATTTAATTGAGCCAACATTTTATAATAGCATATGATACAATTCCTGATATGTATATATTTATGTCCAATTTCCAACATACACCACTGATGTTGATCCCAACATAAATACCATAGCTAAGAAGCTACACCTCTAACTAGTATCCACCAAATCAGCATTCGGTAAATTGTTTCATGGTAAACAACAGGTTTTTACCAAACAGTAGCCATGGTTGAAGTCTATGAAAGCCATAAAGTGGTAGGCACATTCTTGTCCTTACTAAGTGGGTAACTGTTTCCACCAAAGAAACAATAGCTGAAAACCATACCACTGGAACTAATCTCCACAAACACCATAGCTAGAAAATTGCCTCTCATACTAATCTCCACAACATCATTTGCATTTACGAAACACAGAACCACAAAGCCTTGAATGCTGCAACCAAATGATCATAGCTTGTAGATTTGCTGCATGCATCCAAACTATGCAGACAAAAAACGTTCGGCTAATAATATCACCACAAGTTAAACCACTTAAACATAAGGATATACACGAGCAACACATAACGAATGATAGCAACCATTATTACTTAAATTTTAAAACTAAGATTATTAGAATTTAATGGATAGGAATGCCACCGAGTGGGATTTTGGTCTTCGTGCTCTGGAATCATGGATTGATTGGATAGTGCTACTATCGGTCGGTATTTACAAATCCTGCATCATTTTCAATGTAAGATTTCGTTAAATTTAATTTTAAAATGTTATAATATACTGTTATTGTTGGACTTAGTGGTCTGGATTTATATGTATACCTTCCAACTTTTGATTCTTGTTCAGGGTTCATTGAATTTTTTTTTATATGGTGCCTTCAACACACACATACAAGCTACATCGCTCATCCAAGAAGCAGATAATATCACGTCACAGCAATTAGAATAAAAATATCATCCACCATAAGTCGACTCTACCATTTATATAAAGACCCAATGAGCTATTTGGCATACATTGATGGTACCAAAGAGTTAGTACTAATAAAATTTCACAACTAACATTATGGATATTTAATGGATGGTGATCCCCTCATTGCATTTGTGACGCCCTGCCCAATTATTCAACCAAATAAGAGTCATTTTGGTCCTGTAAGCCATTTGGTTGGGTTGTTACCCAAATCGGGTTAGTAGGGTCCAACCTTTCTTGTCATGATTAAAGAATGGTATGGTATGTGATTGTCCAACCCTAACCTCCTTCGACTTTGGTACCTCTTTAGATGCTTCATGCTCAACCTTTTTATGTTTTTTTTGTTCGTTCAAGTCATGTCTAGTTAGAGGTTAGGACCAAGTCTCCCACGTGTCTAGCACATGCTTATTACGTGTTTGAAATCCTCTCGGTTGATCCTAGCAATTACGGACCCATGACACAGTTTTTGAGGTCTTTGCCGTCACCTTATGGTGAAAACCTTAAGGGCGCACAAACTGCTTTTGGCGAAACAACGTTGTTTCAATGCCCTTGTGCTAGTGCCAGTTAGGGTTAGGGCTTCAGATTATGGCGCAAAGGCACTAGCATAGAAATTTGAAATTACCCCGTCTTTTTCCTCCCAGCACAAAGGCGTTGCCTCAGTGCCCTTGCCTCCAAGAGTTGATTCAAACTTGCGTGCAGTTCAGTATAGTGGTTCACTTGGCTGAATTTTTTGACTTCCGTAGTCTGGATGGGCAGTGCACCAAGGCAAGCATGGCCTCCCAGTTGGCCCAATTTTATGCCTATAAATAGAGGCCTAACTCCAAGCATTTTATTCTTTCTCTCTCCTTTCCACTTCATCTCCCCCTTGCTTTCCGTTGTCTTCCTCCTATGCCTCCAAGCTTGGCCAAGTCCTTTGGGATGATAGGTCTTGAGGTTGCAAGCCTCAAGAGACATCCCTAGTTGAAGTAAAGGCCCACCCCCTTTTTGTCTCATTTTACGTTTATTTGATGTTGATGCATGCTTTTGTTCTTTCTTGCATTTTTGTGTTTTTTTTATCTAGATATACTTGTTAGGAGTATAGTGGTTGTACATTTAGGTTATAATACTTATTTTATTTCGCCATAGTGAAACATAAAAGCCCTACCCAACTATAGGATACAGTGGTGTAGAAAAGTAGACATACCAATTGAAAACCTCTTTAAAAATTCTTGTGTTTGATTTCTTGTCTGTACTCTTATTTGTTTTATTTGATTTAGGCTCATATACAAATTGTTGCGACTTGTTTGTGAGAACTTGTTTAATAACACTTGTTATGATTACTTGCACATAGTCACTTATACTAGTTTAGTATCTCCATAGGGCAAGATCTTAATTTCGGTACTTATTCTTTGATAAAGTGTTCTAGATATTCTAGTGCATGCCGAAACTTTCTTTTCAATTAGTATCAAAGCGGTCAGTTAGAGTTGCTAATTTTTGGATACCCATAAGCACCTAATGGCCATGGAGAGGAAGACAAAAGCTTTGGAAGGATAATCAACTACAAAACCACCTTTCCCTGATTGATCTAACTATACTTATTGGAAAACTAGAATGACAATTTTCCTAACTTCTTTTGATTTTGATATATGGTAAGTTGTGCTTGATGGGCACATGGTTCCTAAGACTGAAAGTAGATCTTGGAATGATAAGGCAAATAAAGCACTATGAATGCATTATTTTGTTCATTTTCTGACAAAATATACTAGAGTGTCTCGGTCCAATTCAGCTCAAGAAATTTGGGAATTTCTTCAAGTGACACACGATGGTACATTATAAGTGAAAGATTTCAAGATAACCCTACTCACAACACAATATTAATTTGTTAAAATGGTGAATGGTGAAAGTATCAATGTCATGTACAACTGATTCAATAACATTGTGGCGGCTTTGCAAAACCTTGTTAAGGTTTTAAGTTTGGATGAGATCAATTGGAAGGTGCTTGCATTACTAGCTATTGAGTAGAGACCAAAAGTGACGGCTATTGAAGAAACAAAGAACTTAAAAACCATCACTACCAAGGAACTACTAGGATCTCTTATCACTTATGAACACACTTTGGAAAGGAATCGGTAAGGATAAGAAGCAGACAAGAAGAAAAAGAAAGGCATTGCTTTACAATTATTGATAGGAAGTTTGGATGGACCTAATCAAGCTTTATACTCTAGAAATTTCAAGAAATTTGTCTTCAAACAAGAAAAAGTTTCCTAAATTTTGAAACCCGTTATTCAGGCGCAATGCTATTTGGAGATGAAGTTTGAATATCATCTTGTTTTTGGATTTTTAGCCAAAACTTTCACATGAAAATTACTCCTACATTTTAATATTTTAACAAAAGTCATCTCGAACTAGATCATTCTTCTTCATTGGTTGGTTGGTAAATAACACTAATGTTAGTTGTAGTTTTATATCATATTTAGCATATATATAGAGTTAACGATTACATGGTAGTTTCAAAATATGGTACAATCAAACACCTTATATGCAAGCTATGTTATGAAACTTCTTGTGGCTCACATCAATGGAAGACATTGCATGATACATACATATAATAAGGGAGCTAACTGCCACCAATGTTCCTCGGAAATGGCTGCATTTGAAGCATGACTTATGGTTCCATCAGCAAATAGCTGGTCCATGACATACACAATCTTCTCACATGCATTGCACTTTTGAAGAGTCCCAATGAAGTCCATCTTGTTCAATCTTCCAAGAAGAAGAAAACCTGGAACATGTCTGATGAAAACTAGCAATAACAATCAAAATTTAACTTAGTTTTCCCTCCACCTTCTTTAAGTCCAGTGCCTAAAGGAACCACACCAACCCCTCAAGCAAGACCTGCCAATTCATGAAAGCTTAAAAGAGAAGAGAAGGGTAATTTGGTGAGCACTTAAATTTGCACGATTGGACAATCTAATTTAATGTATGGTTAATATTACAAGTGGTTGGAGAAAGGAGAGTGTAATGTGAGGAAGGAGGGTGTGGATAGGATGCAATTTAGACAAGTTAAATTGGTGGAAGATATGACTTTGCCTTTTGAGACTGAGTCTTAAGGGGGAGGGTCTGGATTTGCTTCCTATTGATTGGATGATGGTTTTGTTAATGTTGTGCTTGGAGTTGTTACAATCTAGCTAAGATTGGTTAGTTATTGTAAATTGTAATAAACTATTACCCAATTAGAAAGGGCCATATTTTTTAAAAAAATATATCATTATTAATTAAGATTAAACTTATTTAATCAAAATAATGAACTAATAGAAAATTACTTACCCTATACACACAAGAGAAATTAGACCTCTGATCTAGATAAAATCAAGAATTGGAAATTATCTAATTCTACAAGTTGGACCAAACTATCAGAGTTATCGCACACAAATAATTCGAATCAACAAGACCAACAAAGTTATTTCACACAAATAATTCGAATTAGTGAGATCTTTCAACTTTGTTCCATATCTAATACTTACTAAGATAAAATATTGTTTATAAGTGGGAATAGAATATAGATTTTTAACTTGGTTAACCACTTTGAAGAGATGACTTAGGCCCATTATGTTGCACTTTGGGCCAGGTCGTTACAAATGGTATCAGAGCAGGCTGGACTACGGACGTTGGCTAGGCTCTCGGTCACGTGCAAGGGAAGGTAGTGGATCACGGGCCATGAAAGGTTGTAGGTTGGGGCTAGCAACAGGCCTAGTGTTGGAATTTTAGGGACTAAATTTCCTAAGGTGGGTGGATTGTGAGATCCCTCAATTTCCTAAGACTGGGAGAAGATCATGTTTATAAGTGGGAATGGACAATAGATCTTTAACTTGGGTTAACCATCTTAAAGACATGACTTAGTCTATTATGTTGCAGTTTGGGTCGGGCCGTTAAAAATGGTATCAAAGCAATCTGGTTCCGTATTAGATGATGGGCTAGACTACGGACGTAGGCTAGGCTCTCGGTCACTGACCATGGAAGGTCGTGGGTCATGGGCCATGTAAGGTCGTGGGCTGAGGCTAGCAATGGGCCTAGTGTGGGAATTTTGAGGATGAAATTTCCTATGGTGGGTGGATTGTGAAATCCCTCAACTTAGTCCCACATCTAATACCTACTGGGAGAAGATCTTGTTTATAAGTGGGAATGGACTATAGATCTTTAAATTGGGTTAACCATTTTAAAGAATGACTTAGTTCATTATGTTACACTTTAGGTCGGGTCATTATAAATGATATCAGAGCAACCTGGTTCCGTGTTAGATGATGGGCTGGACTACTGACGTTGGCTAGGCTCTCGGTCACGGGCCATAGAAGGTCGTGGGTTGAGGCTAATAACTGGCAGTGTGTAAGAATTTTGGGGACGAAATTTCCTAAGGTGGGTGGATTATGAGATCCCTCAACTTAGTCCCACATCTAATACCTACTAGGAGAAGATCCTGTTTATAAGTAGGAATGGACTATAGATCTCTAACTTGGTTAACTATTTTAAAGAAATGACTTAGGCCCATTATGTTACACTTTGGGCCGGGTTATTATAGAATCAATCTGTAACGTGTGTCTCATTCTAACTAGACACATATATTTATAGAGAGGGAAGAGGTATCATTCAATAGTAACACCTTTACACCATTAGGTTTGATAATTTTTCATTAGAGGTTGTTACCATTAAGAGAGTCACAATCTTTAGTAAATAAATAGAAATTAAATAATAATTCTAAATATCTCCCACTCGCACATGATGGGCGAATAAGTAGCTTATCATGGACAAACATCCAATACCATATCTTCCCACTCGCACATGATAACTTTGACTTGTTCATTCATACCTAGACTAACCCGTGTGACCTTCGAGGACATAGATAAGGCAAAGCCAAACTATGAACCTATTAGGATTACATAGCGACTAGTGTTCTCGATATGCCTTAGACTATTGTAGAGTCATGCTATCCCTCAATGTATTTATACTCTACAACTCATATCCACGTTATGTCCAAATTATAGTATATAATCAGGTGCACCTTAGATATAGTTTAAATAGTCTTCCCCCACACTTAGATATTCCTTATCAATAGAAACATACTTTCTTAATATGCCCCATATGGCCGAATCACTCATGGCTTTAGGTAACATGCAAAAGTAGCAAACATTTTTATATGAGAAGGATATAAATAGTTGAAAGTAATAAGGGCACATATTTGAAGCTTACTTCAAATGTCTCACACAACAAGGAAGCAGGGATTATTCCTTTGCTATCTATATTTGTCGACATAGCACATGTGGTATGAATCACATTCTATAGTGGAAAACCTATTGTATAGGTTGTATGTCATTATCAAAACCACCATATAGATTTTAGTCCAATTGTCACTTCTCAAAAATTGCCACTTCTTAAAAATTGACCTGAAATAATAGCACATGAACAACCAAGCGTGAATAACGCACCAATGCACATGTCTAATTTCATGTCTAGCTTAAAAAAGTTAAGGAAACTTATTTCTTTCGATTATTTATATTAAAATAATATCATCTTGACTCATATCAAGGTGACACTAGACTATTTTTCATTAAAATTGTATAATTGTTTCATTGCTCTACGTCACATAAATATAAGAGGTGAATACTTGTGTGGGTAAGTCATTCACTCACATTGACATGTTGAACATGTTAGTATTTATAACGTATAAACATCAGAATAAAATCAATAATCAAAAACTTCAAATTGTTACTTAATTTTTGCTAACATTATTAAGTCTAACAATTTCTTACATAAAACACAATCTCATTGTCTTAACATGAGATTTGAACATATCTTGACCAACTGGTTTTATAAGTGGATCGGCCAACATCTGATGTGTGTTCAGATATTGTAAGACTTCTCCTCGTAATACAATTTCTTTCACATAGTTGTACTTGATATCTATAAGTTTGGTTTGTCCATGATATTTGTGATCTTTCGTGTAAGCAATAGATGCTTGATTATGACAATGTTTTGCCACTGACTTTTGAGCATTTATGACAATTCCCAAATGTTGGCGGAATTTATGTAACTAAATAGCCTCCTAAACTGCACTCGCAAAAGCGATAAATTCTGCATTAGATATTGTGGTGCACATTTGTTTCTTGCTTGCCCATGAAATAACTCCACCGTTTAGTAAGAATGAATATCCCGATGTTGATTTTCTTCCATCAAGGTTACCAACCCAATCAGCATTCTTATATCCAATAAGCCGTAAGTTTTCTCTTTGATAGCAAAGGGAATAATTTGCAAGTACTTTCGAATACTTCAAAATCCATTTTATAGATCTTTAATGTGGCCTTTCCATATTTAGTTAAAATCTACTTACTAATCCAATGATATATGCAATATTAGCCTTGTAACAATCATTGCATACTTCAAACTCCCTACTACACTATTGAATATAAAATTTTGTATATTTTTTTTTTCTTCTTTCATATTTGGCCATATATTGAGGATTAAAGATTCATCCTTAACAATTGGTGGATCAACTGGCTTGCAATTAAGCATGTTGAACCATTTTAAGACTTTTGTTGTATAAGGTTCTTGAGAAAGAGCTATCAATCTTTTACAGAGATCTCGCTGAATTTTTAAACCAAATATATATTCAAATTCTCCCATATCTTTCATATTAAAATATATATTCAATTTCTCTCATATCCTTCATATTAAAATGAGAGGATAACTATTCTTTAATGATAAGGAGTTGTTGTTTGATATCATCAAAATATCATCCACATAAAGAGAAAGAATAGCATATAAATTATTATGATATTTGATATAAACTCAATGGTCTTCATCAAGCATTTAAAAATCAGATGTAATGACAACTTAATGAAATTTTAAATTCCATTGTCTAGAGGATTGTTAAGGCCATATATAGATTTTTAAGTTTACAAACTTTTTGCTTTTAGCTCAGAAGATAAAATCCGCTGTTTATTATATGTAAATTTTCTCTTCTAATTGTCCATTGAGAAAGGTTGTCTTAATGTTCATTTGATGTAATTTTAAATCTAAATATGCTACAATTGAAGTAAATTGAACTACGAGAGAAAATGTCTCCTCGTAGTCTATTTGTTCTTTTTGAGTGTAGCCTTTACCTACCAAAGGAGTTTTATACCTCTCAATTGTATTGTTGGCTTTACGCTTAATTTTGAGAATCTATTTATTCCTCATTGCTTTTCTACCCACTGAAAGATCAACCAAGTCTCAGACTTGATTAATGTGCATTGAATTCATTTCTTCCTCCAATGCAATTTTTCATTTTTCATTTGCAAGGTTCGAGAGTGCTTCATTGATGTTCCGAGGCTCGTCATTGTCAAGTGAAGAAGATAAGAATATGTAAAAATGCATCATCTTTAATTTCAAATCTTTGGTGAGGAATTATTTGGCATTCACTATGTCGTAAATGCATTTCTTGATTTGAATATTTTAAAGAACTCTCACTCAAATCATGAAAATTTTCAAGTGATTTATCATAATGACTCCCACTATTAAGGTCATCCATTTTCAAAAGTTGAAAATCCATTTGTAACTCGCCCTAGCCTGGAAAATCATTTTCTAGTAATATGACATCGCAAGACTCAATTTCCAAAATACTTCAATCTCTATTTTCACCAATAAACAAATGACCTTTTGAGTATTTATGGTAGCGTATGAAAATACATTTCTTCCCATGAGGACCTAATTTTTCATATTTGGAGGATGAGTTATGGGCATAAGTCACTAACCCCTAAGGTCTTAATTGGCTTAGTTCAGTCCTTCTTGGCCATAACTCGTAAGGTGTGAAAGCAACAAATTTAGAGGGCACACAATTAAGTATATAGGCATTTGTAAGTAAAGCGTCTCTCCAAAAAGAAATAGTAAAATTTGTTTGTGTCATCATTGACCTAACCATTTCAAGAAGAGACATATTTATCTTTTCAGCAACACCGTTTTATTACCGAGTATTAGGAATGGTCAATTAATGATTCATTCCCTTCTCTAGGCACAATTACTTAAATTGGACTCATAGATATTCATGCCCTCGATCCATTCTCAAGGTTTTCAAAGTGGTCTTTAACTAATTTTTAATCAATGCCTTAGACTTGTGTGAAATCAAGTAAACCACACTATATCGAGAATAATCATCAATGAAAGTGATGAAATATGAGTCTCCATGCCGGACCCTTACATTCATTGGTCCTCATATGTTAGAATGAATAAGTTGTAGTGGAAATTCAGCTCTAATTTTCTTACCAACAGATTTTTCTAGTGCTCTTCCTAGCTAAACAATATTCACACATTGGTATGTTCATATTAGTATGTTGACCCAAAAGACCATCCACTAGCTAAGTGATTCATTCTATCTTGGCTAATGTATCCTAAACGTGCATGCCATACATTTGCATCAATAGAAGAAGAAGAACTACTACAAGTGTAACACCCCGATTTTAGTTCACTTAAGAACTGAATCAGAAATGTTATAATTGAGTCAAGTCATGTTTAAAGTTGTTGGTCAGTAAGACTCGATCGATAAAATAGATTGAAATAACCCATTTAGTGACATGAGAATTGAAGACATTGTTAAATATATATCAAAATACATTAAACATAAATAAAAGTAAGAAACAAAATAATTACACTTCGCTCAAGTGTGTGTAGCATTTATATATCATGCCACCAAAGTCGACTTAAGATTGCAAGACCTATATAGACAAACGTCAATAACGAGTATTACTGATCCAAAAAATAACTAGTATAAACTTGCAAATAGATATTTCATTACCCCTAAAAACTTAGGAAACTTCAGAATTGCCTCACACTGGTTGGTAACCAAACATGATTAAACAAGTGCTGGTGTGCATGTACAACTAATATTCATATTCATACATATAACATTTACGCCCTCACATCTTCCATATTACACTAGCCACGATAATTAAGTGGCAAAAGGAACGGTTAAGTTAGTGCCACAAATTCTAGAAATGTGTTGCGTAACGTAGTACCTTATAATCTGCACTACCTCAAGGTTTGAAGGAGTACTATTACGGTCTATACATCTCGTACACACTCTTAGTCTTAAAAGCCGTAAAACCTCATATTTATACATATAGACTTGGGAGAGGATTTAATACTTAGTTTCTTGATCTTATCTTTCGAAAACCATCAAGGGGTCTCAACCTTAAAATTTTATTAAACATGTGTAAAAAACATAACTAAATGACCCAACATCTAAGGTATCGGATAAAATGCCATTGATGCAATCTTATATCTAAAACAGGGTTAAACTCAACACGCAAGGAGTCAAGCAAAAATCAAGCAAAGGGAGAGTCCTACGAACCTCTGGTCTAAGCTCCAAGCGTGTCTGCACTTCTTCAACGAGCTTGGACTCCGAAGCCTACATAAGAACCAACTGCTAAGTAAAATACTAAAATCTCTATATAATGCATGCTCGTGGTGTGTGCTCACATTATCAATGAATACTCATAGAAAAGACTGCTAAATAAAACTACAACTAAACATACAGCATGCAAATCGACACATAATATAGAAAATAACTAATAAATAAATAAATACACTCACTGATAAATAGATAAACAATAAATACATGACAATAATAATATTATAATTATAAAATAATAATATCATTATATTATATAAATCCACGGCCAAACACGGGTAAATATTATATATACTCGTGTTAGAAACATATAAATAATTAATTATTTATTTAATTAAATAATAATTCAATAAATAAATAGTTATTACTCATTAATATTGAATAATAATAAAATAATAGTTGTACAATACTAGAATACATAATTAAATACAAATAAATAATAAAATACAAGTAATCAAACATATATATATATATATATATATGTGTGTGTGTGTGTGTGTGTGTGTGTGTGTGTGTGTGTGTGTGTGTGTGTGTGTACAATTTAGTAAACATAAATAAGACTAATATTAATAAGTAAATATATCATTAAAAATAATAAGTAATCATATAAATATGAATTATTGTCAATAAATACATGAATAATAATAAATAAATAAATAAATAAATGAAATAAAGATAAATAATCAAAACATCCGAACATGCTAAATCATGTGAATATGCATCTAAACTACTAAAAGGGTTCTCGAATTACCGAAAATGATGTAAGAACGGATGAAAATGGTCCGAAAATGAGTTAACCAGTTCAACTAGCTGAACGAACCGAGTTGGGCCGAGTCAACTTGGTCTAGGCTAAATAAATTGTTGGGCTAAGTTGGCTAGGTTAGCTGGGCTAGCCTGGACTAATGGACACAAACATATGCTGAGACTGGCAGACCTAGCCACGACCAGGTGGACGCAAACGCCGGTAGGCAGACATGAACACAGGCAAGCTGGTCGGATAGTGTGGCCTATGTCCGTCGCTAGAAAATGGAGGTGCTGGTGGTGACGACCGATGAAGTCTGGCCACAGGCTGGCAGGAAAAGGGCGAAATCGCCATCGTGGGTGGTGGCGATCATGGCTACGGTGGTGGTCATGGGTGGTCAAATTAGCTGGAGGCATTGTTGCAAAAATCAGAATCGAATGTTGAAATGGATTGGAAGGGAGTCATTGAATCAGACTCATTCATCAAAAATCAAACAAGAATCAGCTCATTTGAATCGGTCAAAATTGTTGGGTTATTAGTTATAGAACATGTCAGTATAATGCTATGGTGTATATTATATTTTATTGTATTTTTCCATTTTTTTGGATTTTAATTATTATTTTTTACTTGAGTAGGAATCGAGTCAACTTTTAATTACGAGAATGCCATCGACTATTTCTTTCTGCCGATTCTCTCTCCTTGATGCCCTGCCCCTCCTTCATCCCCATCGATGCCACCTCCGACTAT
>JAVDBV010084728.1:27295-43440 GCA_032619315.1 Piper longum | reverse complement strand
AGGCTCATAATAACTAAAAGACTTGAGAAATAAGGATGTGGAATATATTGACTTGTTTCATGTAATTATGCGGCTTAGTGGTTTTATCACTAACGCGGAATTGCCTCCGCAGGTGAACAACTTTGGACTGATGCTTAAGAGTGTGGTGGACGGTTCTTTTACCAAAGTAGGTTTGGTGAATTGATAATAAATTAGAGTTCCTTTTTACTCTTTTGAGTTATAAGTGTGGCTACGGGAAACGGCCCAAGACTGTGGAATATTTGCTTAAGTAGTTAATTTATTTCTTTATTTTAATGCATGCTATCATAATATGATTTATTATTTTTATGATTAATAAATTTGTAGATTTATTTGCCATGTTATGATTCATTTCTCAGTAACACCCAGGCTCGGTTAGGGCGGGTCGTTTACATTCACATTATTTGACATGTTTTGATATTATGAATATTTTTATTTATTTATCATTTATTTTAATTATTGTTATTTATTTCTTGTTATTCATATATTTGTTGATTGTGACACATGATTATGTAATTATTTGTTATTGTCGATGATCTATTTATTTGTTAATATTATTCTTATTCATGTTTATCCTATTTAATTAATTATTAGTTATTTTCTCGCTCATATTATTTTTTATTCGTGTTTAGTCAAATATTTATATATTTGATGTTTATAGTATCATTATGATGATTAATTTTATTAATTATATATTCATTTATTTACTTATTTATGTGATTATTTAAATAATTTTTTTATTACTTACTAGTGTATATGCTAATAATTACTCGTGTTTAGTCACAAACTTATGTAGTATTATTTATTTTTATTTTTGATTGATGCATTATTTATTAATTTTGATTTAGATAAATAATTTTATTTAATTAACTGTTAATAAAATGTTTATTTAATAATTATTATTATTATTTATTCACCTATTTATTTTTCATGAGCAATTGTTATTAGTTATTATTTTGTGTTTATGTGACACCTCGATTTTAATTCACCTAAGAACCGGATTGAAAATGTTGTGATCGAGTCGAACCATGCCTAAAGCAATTAATCTATAAGACTTGATCAATAATATAAATCGAACTAACCCACTTCACTTTAAGATAATAGAAAACATCACTAAATACATATAAAAAACATCAAATATAAGTAAACGTGTAAAAGAAAATAACTGTACTGAGCTCAAGTATGTATCGTGTTTATCCATCCTCCCATTAAAGTAGATCCAGAATGACAAAACCTATATATATAATAGGATAAACGTTAGTAACGAGTGTTACAGGTTCAGAATAACTAATAGTCAAATTGATACAGGAGAGGTGACCCTCCTGTTAAATAAAAATATTTATATACTCTTCACATAATCTCTCATATGGGCGTTAATTAGGAGCCGTCAAGCTCACATGATAGTGTCTACTTTCTTACTCTTCTCATGCTTCATCAACTTAAAAAATAATTCCAGAGCTTACTTTGACTAACGCGCGCCCTATCTTAAGATGCGATCATCGATTTTCCCCTGTTTCATATCTCACTGAAAAACTCAAAAAAATCATATATAGGCCTAGGAAGGGATTTATATAATATGCCCGAAGGTAATTTGCATTGGATCTTGTTTTCTAAATCAAACTCGAGGGGTTTCATCCTAGAGGTTTATTAATCACGGAAGTAAAATATATCTAAATGACCCATATTAAGTGGGGTTAGATAAAACGACCACTTAACACATCTTGTGATCTAGAAATCAAATCAACAATAGAATATAACGACAAAAAGTGAGAAGAGTCGTAACAGACTTATGGTCCAAACTCCAAGCATGATGTAATTTGCATTGGATCTTGTTTTCTGGGTTGTTTCCGTTGAAGTGTCTATTTCTTAACAATTTCGAGGGTGATGAATATGAAGCACGTCTTGTTTTTTATCTTTTTTATTTTTATTTTTGTGCAAAAAAGTAAAAGAGGTGTTAATTTGATCATCACCCTTGGCCGGAAAGCTACGCATTAGGATGATCTGTAGTCAACTTGATCATCGTTCTTGCTGTTAGTACACATGATAAGAATAATTCCAAGTCTCGTATATGCATTGATTATCATGACTTCTCTACTAGCTTGCTAGTTAAGATAGATAGAATTTGGGATCCAAGATCCTTGTAACACTTAAGTCAATGCAGCTCCACAACTTACATCAATCAAAGCGAGGGTACCGGGAGAAACATTCTTCATGTACGTACCAGCGAACAAGTTAGCAGATAAAAAATAAATTAAGAAGAGACAAGGAAAGAAAGCATCAACTATGCCCCGTGAATGGAAGCATCCTCATAAAGACCCTACTTTTGTTTTTTTTGTTTTTCAGATAACAGTATCATGGGGAAGTCTTTCTTTTTTTTTTTTTACACAAAATGGAAGCCATCTTCTTCAAGGGTCATGAGATGATGTGTCTTCGATTGACGACAACATGACTTCTCACTATATATATCGAAGCAGTCGAGGTTTTTTTTAAAGGTAATTTAAGTTATAAGAGCCATTTACGTGTTGCTCCATGAAAATAAATTAGTGACGTAATTAATCTATATATATAACAGTTAGAAATTATGAATATTGAATAAAGGTTACAACCTCCCAGTGAAAAGTCATCTTCCAAAAGGTCTTGCCATTCATTTGGGTAACTAAAACATCCTCACTCTCTATACATATATATGTGCGTGTACAATCAGTATGACACAACACAAGTATAGGACATATTGATAGCATGACAGGCAGGTTTAACTTGTGAAATTAAGGGGATTTTCGACTTGTAATTTCACATAGACCATAGGCCTCGTTTCTGCTGTGTATGTATGACGTACTTTATGTTATTTGTTCATTACGATTAAATATGTTTAATCTTTAAGAACCTAATTAAAAATCATACAGTAATTTATAGTATTCAATTTCAATTCTATGTAGACGCGCGTATGTGTAAATTGTATGTATTTAATGAAGCTATTTTTGTTGGTAGAATATACCTGCATCAACGATGTATACACAGTTGCATGAGGCGTACCTCGTGAATTAATCAACCGATGAATGAATATAAGAATTGATCAACAGTCATGAACACTTTGACTCCGTTTCTTGTCTAAGTCAATTGAGTCATAAGTGACACCGATTATATTAATAGTAAAACTATGAGTTGTCCATGCAAAATTAGAAACAGTTTGAGAGCTGAAATTTTATGTTAGAGGCGAGCTCTGTAGTATTGGTTGGTAATTCCCACTTTGGTGGTTCATACGTCAGTGTATGAGCATCAATCTTTTTTAATTTTCTTGTTTTTTTTATTTAAAAAGACGTCAACGAAATGGATCGTATTCCCTAATTTCATAGTCAATAAAGCAAACGATTATAATATAATCAACAACTTTATTCTGGACAATTTTATTCATTTAAATAATAACAAGGTGCACACCTGCGCTCTCCGCGGGTTGCATATTTTTTTCTTCTTAATATGTTAATTATATTTTTAAATAGATATTATTGTCTCAATTTTTCTAACGAGATACCATTTTATCAAAATATTTTTGCATTGCACTGTGTGTTACGTTTTTTATTGTATTTTTTAAAATTAGTATATTCTAGTTATAAATATTCACACATTCGACTAAAATTGTCATTATTAATACTCAAATTATTTACTTCGTTTGAATTTCATTTATATTTAAAATTTTGAAACCGACTTCAATTTTTTCTTTTTGCTTTAAGCATTGGAAAGGATTTATATATTAATTATATTGAGGTTCAGTTATAAATCTATAAAATACGATATCATAATTTAATTATTTATAGAATGATATTTTTACATATTAAGTGTCAATTAGTTTATTCAAATTAATTATAGTCATAGGCAAGTTCCCATTCACATATTTTTATTTAGAAATTCACATACATTTTGAAAATTTTATACGACTCTTAAGAATTCATTATGATTCCTATCAGATTTAAGTAAAAAGTCTAAATCAATTTAAACTATGATCCTACCTATTGCATACATTTTTTTCATATAATTAAGTACTCACATTAATTGTTTTATCAATTAATCATATTTCAAAAAAAAAATATCAACTCTTTTTTATCTTTATCACATTTATAATTTAATTAATTAAAAAACTCTAAATTAATACATTAATAAAGTTTGTAAAAATCTAACAGATTATTTTTTTCATCTTTATTATTTTTGTAAATTATATAATTAAATAATTCCGAAAGTAATAGTATTAATAAAATTTACAATTTACAATTTTTTCATCTTTATTCCATTTACAATTTCATTAATAAAAAATTCCGAAAGTAATAGTATTAATAAAATTTGTAAAAATATAAAAGATTACTTTTTCTTCTTTATAACGTTTGCAATTTATTTAATTAAAAATTTACAAAAATAACAATATTAATTAATCACAATTTAAAATATGTACTTATTTCAAAAATAATAATGTTAAAAATATTTTCTAAAAACTAAATGATTAATTTTTCCATCATTATAACGTGAAATTTAGAAAATAGTAGTATTAATAAAAATCTAAAAGCAACACACTTTTTCATCTTTATCATATTTCAAATTTAATTAATTAAAATTCCAAAAAAATAATATTACTAAGAATTTTTAAAATCTCAAAGTTTAATTTTCATATTATTTACTTAATTAAATATTCCGAAAATAATAATTTTCGTCTTTATAGCATTTCTATTTTAGTTAATTAAAAATTCCTAAAAATAATAATAAAGTGACTTTTTCATCTTTATCGGATTTCTAATTTAATTAAAATAAACTCTATAAATAATGATATTAATAAGATGTGTAAAAATCTAAAAGATTATTTTTTTCATCCTTTCATGTTTGTATTTATTTATTTAAATAAATCCGAAAATAACATTATAATTAATAGGATTTTAAAATTTGTATTTATCAATTTTTTTCATCTTTATCACATTTCAAATTTAATTAGTTAAAATTTCTTAAAATAATAATATTAATATGATATTGTAAAAATTTAAAGGCAACTATTTTTTCATCTTGGTCATATTAATTAATAAACCCAAAAGTAATAATATTAATAAGATTTGTAAAATTTATTAATGTTTTTCAACTTTGTCATGTTTGTAAATTACTTAATTAAATAATTCAGAAAATAACAATAAAACACTTGTTTTTCATCTTTATCACATTTTCAATTTAATTAATTAAAAGTTCTGAAAGTAATAATATTAATAAGATTTGTAAATATAAAAGATTAATTTTTTTCATCGTTACCATGTTTGTAACTTTATTTAATTAAACAATTCCAAAAATAACAATAAAACACTCTTTTTGTCATCTTTATCACACTCCTAATTTAATTGATTGAAAATTTCGAAAACAATAATATTAATAAGATTTGTAAAAATATAAACGATTATGTTTTTATTATGTTTATCATGTTTGTAACTTATTTAATTAAATAATTCCGAGAATAACAATAAAACACTCTTTTTTCATCTTTATCACATTTCTAATTCAATTAATTGAAATTTTCGAAAACAATAATATTATGAAGATTTGTAAAAATCTAAAAAAATGTTTTTTTTCATCTCATCATGTTTGCAATTTATTTATTTAAATAATTCAGAAATAATAATATTAATTAATAGGAATTGAAAAAGATTCTAAAAAATAGATTTTATTTTATAGAGATCACAGAATGTCTTAATAAGATCTAAAGTCATTAGGAAAGATTTATTATTGTCACAGCCAATCACATTAAGTCATTAGCTAATCACTTATTAAAAGCGACACTTGTCAAAAATCGTTCCGTCATCGTATACAGTAAGTATAGATTAATTAGACAGTTATTATAAACATAAACTTTTAGTGTAGCTAAACATACTAGGCTGACAAGTTGACGCTTGTTAAAAACAATTGACGGCCATAGCTCTTCCACCTTTTCTGGGAGGGTTCCAACGGCTCGGACTCGAGAAAAAACGCAGGTTCTTCCAGAAATGTGTCACACTCGCGCAAGAGCTATTACAAACCATAATCAAGAAGACTTGTGCATTAATCTATGATAAAATCTTATAACTAGCTAGAGAGATAATCAACCCGAGTTTCGCAATAATAATTAATTGATAATAAAAAAAGCACAATGTCAAGTATTCGGTATTAGTCCAAAAGATGTTGAAGTTCTAGACCAAGACTAGCATCAGTACATGCGTTGATTTTGAACAAGGTAATGTGTGAAAGACCCTTTCACGTTCCACGACCGCGACAAAGTCTTCAACTCCCGTCTTCCATTTAGCGGGCCATCCTATAGCTATAATATAATGTTTAATTAAACCATGGTTTATATATGTTATGCCAAAATGGTTTTCGTAAAATTGCCTTCCCACCTGTTCTCAAATTGTCTTTAGCTCTACAACATCCAATTATAGCTTCCATGGACGAGATGCCCATGATTCTTCGAGGTTGCAAGCTGGCCAGGGAGTTGGAGGTGAGCTTGAACGACCCGGACATGGCTGGGCAGAAAGCTTTGCTGCTTGATTCTTGTGTAGAGATTGTAAATTCGTTTAGCAAAGCCATTTCCCAGCTTGACCCGGAGCACCCATTTGCTTCTTTTCATGTACTCCGCACATGGAAGAAGCCACCGGAGCTGCTTCATGTCCGGACTAGTGCCGCTATGGTTGATGACCTGCCGATTGGGAGCAGCTCAAGACGGCAGCCTGTGATGGACCTCCTTCCTCAGCCGTCTATGGTCCCGGCGGAGATTGATGTGTCGGTCTCCAGTAGAAGATCGAGAAAGAGGTGAGTACTGTTGCTGATAACACAGATATCCATAACATGTCCATGCTATGCCATTTTATACTTGGTTATAAAGAAAATGTTAATGTATGCAATGTTCTTTATACTAAGCCATTTCATTTGAAAAGCATTCGTTCATGATATTTTACTTGCTTTCCTAGAAAATAGAAAGAGTTGCTGTGATTTGTATTAGACGAACTTGTTGAAAATGGTGCAGGAATGATGGCAAGGAAAAAGTGAGTTACAGGGTGCCTGCACAAGGCAATTCTGAGGTTCCACCTGATTCATATATTTGGAGGAAATATGGCCAGAAGGAGATCCTTGGTTCTAAATTTCCCAGGTACTATTTCTGTAAATTCATGCTAGAATTTGCAGTAGTCATCACTCTCATTTTGACAGTCATCAATCATACTACTAGCTCTGGCTTTCATCCTGGGCATTCTTCCTGCCCAGTTACGTTGCACGCTGCTCGTATGGAAATAGTCATTCTAGGAAGATAATTGTAGAGAGTTGAAGAGACAACCATTCCGCTATTAGCGTTTTGATCATGTTAACTAGAGAACTAGAGAAAAGTTTGAGCTATGAAGCCGGCCATGGTGTGGCCCGCCTTGTCTTCCTTTTTGTGTTTCTCGTTTGCTTTGCACGCAACAAGTCAATGCTCCCAATCTGGACGCAGATAACAAGAATCCGACCGAGTTAGAGTTCTGGTAAAGGTGTGGTCATGTTATTAAAATTGAAGGCCTTTTCGCATTGTTAGTGAAGGCGTTCTATGGCTTTTGTCAACTTGTATGGTCTTCCTGTCATGAGACTTTTGTGATGAATACGTATACAGTACTCTCCATTTAGACAGATTAATATGTAAAATTAAGAAAAGATTTGGGATTCATTTATATATCATATATACAATTAGTGACAATGAAACTATTATTTGGGAACCTCCCTATAAGAATATTAATATGAAATCTCCTTCTTTAATCACTTAGTTGCAAAAATATCACTCCACCGTTCTGTGTTCATTCACCATTACATGTGTTGTTGCAGGAGCTATTTCAGGTGCACGCACAGTAAACTCGGCTGTGAAGCTAAGAAACAAGTCCAACGAAGTGATGACGATTACTATACGTTCCAAGTCACATACACAGGCTCTCATACATGCCAAGCCACTTTCCAGACCTTTCCTCATTCTTCTTCTGATGTCAGTGAAGAGGCATCTGCAACTGCAGCAATATCACAACTTGTTGCTACGTCCATCCAGACTTCTTTTATGGATTCTTTCCTATTACCTTCACTACCATTTGAGGCAAACAGAGAGAGCAGCGAGACAGCTATTGCAAAAGAGATGGAGAACCCAGGGATGGCGCTGGAGGATGTCATGTTCTATTTTCCCAACACTAGCAACAGCATGGACGCCATCTTCACTTCCAAAAGCTAGGACTTGATCTAGAGATTGATTAGCCGGGGATTGAATAGATTGATCATGTGGGAATCTAGCTTGGTCACTCGATGCAGCAAGCAGAAACAGAGGTTTTTGGTTTTCTTATAATTCCCAACTTCATTGTTTTTCCTTCAAGTAAATACTATTGAAAAGTCCACTTGTTAGTAGGAAACCGGTAGTGCTTTCTCTCTGAGAAATAGAATTGCTTTATATAATGTAATCAGAGAGAGTTACCAATATTTAAAAATGGAGCCGGTGATCACAAATAATATGCCAGCAAACTTGAAGTTCCTAAATGCAAAAAATAACCAGAATAATTGGAGAGCAATTAAATCTTCCGACTAATTGGTGCAACATGAAACATATTAGATTAGAACCTATGGCGGTGATAGTCTTGATCTCTATCATCCAGACCCAAACATGTACCCATCTCTTCGAAGATGCAAACTATCAGAGTACACGGCAGGAACAGTGAGATAGAAATGTATCAACAAAGGGGCAATCGGACGTCTCCCTCAGACGTCCACCATGACACGATACATCACATTTAATTAACGGGCTTTCCTGATGTTGGCGACGGTGGTCGTCGCTGTGGTCGTGATGGTGGTCCCCATGATTGATCTTTCCTTCGTTCTTCCTTCCTCCCTTCGAATCTGTTTCTATGTTTTCAACACAGCAATCACAGCAAATGTTGTAAAAAACATCTGGCGGGTAAATTTCACTTGATTCAATTAAGGGAAAGGAACTGTTAATCTATGTTTTTCAACGGGAATTTTTTACAGCCCAGAATTATTGACGAAGTGAGAAGGCATTGCATCTTACCTTGGGATGTGTTTAGCCAGTGAAGGGAAGCAGAGCCGAGGCGAATGCAACAGTTTCGATTATTTGTATCTTCAAAGAATTTTATAGCTTGGGTAAAAAGAAAACAAAGATTTTTATAACTACATATCCTAACGAATAACAGTCAAATCAGATTGGTATATGTTGGGGAAATGGTTGGAAAGAACATATATTAAAAAAAATTGATAAAAAATAAAATTTTACCAATAAAAAGGGATGATCAAAGGTCTTTCTCTTCTCTTTTTTTTTTATCACTTTCATGTTACTTTCTGAAAGCGGACTCTTTGTTACAAGATATAGAAAAAAAACAGTACCCCTCAAGCTCATAATTATTACATCATACATCATAAGTCCAATAAATTACAAATTATACAACTTTTTAACACCCTCTCTTAATTTGTAATTTTTATCACTTTTTTAAAAAATTTAAACTTGTCTTGAATGAGAGCTTTTGTAAACACACCAATCATTTATTCCTTAGCGTTGATTGACTTTAACTTAATTTCTCTTTCTTCAAGAAGATCTCTAATAAAGTGATGTATCAACTTAATTTACTTCAACCCAATATAAAAATAGGATTTTTGCCCATAATAATAGCACACATGTTATCACAAAACATTGTATTTGCTCCATCTTGTTCACACAAAAGATCTTTAAAAATTCTCCTTAAACAAATGACTTCGCATGCTGCACTTGTGATGAAAATATATTCAGCTTCACATGAAGATAATGCAATCATCTTTTGCTTCTTATAAGACCATGATATAACCTTGCGTCCCAAGCTAAAAATATATCCAGATGTGTTCTTTCTATCATCTTGGCAACCAGCCCAATCATTATCCAAATATCCAATCAACTTAGCCTCATTGTCAACTTCATACTTCACACTTAAATTCTTTGTTCTTTTTAGATATCTCAAAATTCTCATAGCGGCCATCAAATGAGCTTTGATATTCTTGTTCATGTACTTTGAAACTACACTAGCTGCATGCATAATGTCTGGTCAAGTTTTTGTGAGATAAATCAAAGATCCAATCAAACTTCTATATATATACTCATTGATTAATTCATCATTATCATCTCTTTTCAATTTCTCATTCATTCTCATTAGTGTAGACATAGGTTTGCAATTGGACATGCTAAATCTTTTTAACATATTATCCATATACTTTTCTTGAGAAATAAATATCTCACCTTTTTTATGTTTCACTTGAATGCTAAGAAAATATCTTATAAGTCCCAACTCACTCATCTCATATTCATTCATCATTGTATTTTTGAAATCAATCAACATCTTATCACAATTATTAGCATATATTAAATCATCAACATATATGCAGAAGATAGAAAGTTGTTACTTTCTTTCTTCACATAGAGTGATGGCTCACTTGAACTTGCATGGAATTCATTTATCTTCAAATAATTATCGATCTTGCTATTCCATGCTCTAGTTGCTTGTTTTAGGCTATATAGAGTTTTTTTCAATTCGTACACCTTGTCTTCTTGCCCTTCAATTACATATCCTTAAGGTTGCTTCACATACACCTCTTCTTTTAACTCGCCATTCAAAAAAGCTGATTTCACATCTAGTTGATACGCTTGTAGTCTCAATTGAGTTACAATTGCTAAGATTATTCTTATTATTTTCATCCTTACAACCGGTGTAAATGTCTCTTTGAAGTCAATCTCATGTTGTTAGGAATATCCTTTTGTAACCAATCTTTCCTTTTGCTTTTAAATTGAACCATCTTCATTAAACTTTGTCATGTACACCCTTTTCAAACTAATCACATCTTTATATTTTTGTTTTTCAACAAGTTGCCATGTTTGATTCTTCTAAATCACCTTCATTTCTTCATCCATAGCTTGTACTCATTCTTTGTGTTTTATAGCTTCATCAAAATATTGAGGCTCAAGTGCAAGAAAAATAACATTAGATTCTATAATTTCTTGTAAAGAATGCACCTTTCTCGGAAGAGAAATTGTATTAATATCATTCGGCCTTATTTGTCACTCTTTTTGTTTCGTATTAATAGGTGGTGGTGAGTAAGATGAACTTGGTATATTTCTATGTTCTTCAACAACTTCATTAATAGGTAGTATTTCACATTTTGCTTCTTCTTCATGTCTCATGTGTGTAAGTAGAAGAAGAAGCAAAATCATGTGATATTTCAAATGAGCTTAATATCACACACTTTTCATGTCTCATTCTTATCAAAGATCACATCTCTTGAAATTACTAACTTATTGGTTTTGAGATTTAATAACTTATAGCCTTTATATTTTTCACAATATCTAATAAAAAAATATTTCTCATCTTTTTTATCAAATTTCCTTCTCTTTTGTGATGGAATATGAGTATATGTAATGCATCTAAAAATTCTCAAAGTACTAACTTCAAGTTTTCTCTTGTGCCAAACTTCAAATGAAGTCTTATTTTAGACGGCCTTGGTAAGACATTTATTGAAAATGTAAACTGCGGCATTTACCGCATCCGCCTAAATTTTATATGGGAGGTTCTTGTGTGACAACATGCATCTAGCCATTTTAACAACTGCTGTATTTCTATTTTCTGCTATACCATTTTGTTGAGGTGTGTAACTTCCAAAACTCTTTTGAATTGACTTATCCACCTCTATTGGTCCTCAAAGCTTTTAAGTAAAGTCAACTTTGTTTTTCAACCATTGCTTTAAATTCAACAAACTTGAAAAATACTTGTGATTTTTTTGCAAGAAGTAAAATCACATCATTCTTGTAAAATCATCAACAAGTAGAAAAAAAATATTTTACACCTCTAATTATTGGAGTATTTGTTGGACCACATAATCGGCATGCACTAATTCAAGTGGAACTCTTGTCCTCCATGATGACTTCGAAAATGGCAACCTATGTTGTTTTACACACATCTTTCACAAAGCTTATAATCTTGATTAATTTGTGGTAAGTCAAGTACCATGTTCTTGTATTTCAATAATGTAAGACTTCTAAAATTCAAGTGACCATACCTCAAGTGCCAAAGAAAAAATATATTATCACAAGTAGACTTCAATCTATAATTCTCACAAGAAAATATTTTCAATTGAAAGACTTTACTACTATTCATCTCTACTTTGATAACTACTTGATTATTGCCTTTGTCAAGAAGTTCACACTCTTTGCTGTCAAAAGTGACTATATCCTCTTTGAAGCAATTGTTCAACACTTAATAAATTTGTAGCCAAATCGGGTATATAATACATATCATGAATAAATTTAGTAGTTCTTTGCTTGCTTTGCACCAAAATCACACATTTTCCAAGAATTTCTTTTATTTTGTCATCTTAAAACTTTACACTAGAGGAAAAATTATCATCAAATTTCACAAATTTCTTTTTATTTTCGGTCATGTGATTGCTATATCCACTATCTATATACTAAACATCATTATATTCCTCTTCAGTAGGCATGCAAGAATAAAATGCATCACCTCCTTTGCCATTTTTCTCAATATAGTAGGCTTTCTTCTCTTCCTTTTCAACATAACCTTGGTATTTTGACTTGTATCTATAATCTTTTGAATCATGTATATGGTGTGGACATCACTCACATCAATGATAACAATCCTTGGTAATATGATTTGTCCTCTTACAAATATAACATTCACTTCTCCTATTTTGATTTTGGCCTCTTCCATAACCTTATCCTCTACCATCATTATATTTCTTTTCATACATTTATAATTTTCTCCATCACCATTGTAATTACCTTTCTTTTCTCTTCTACCTCTTCCATCATGAAACTTATTTGAAGACTCTCCTTTCTCTTATCTCTTTGTATTTTTTATATTCACATTTGATTAAAAAGCTTGTTCTAGACTTGTAATAGGTATTACCCTATTCATCCTTTGCTTGTGCATCTCGAGAGAGCTCATTAATTCACTAATAGATTCGACAAATCTTTAAACCCCTCAATAATTGCAACAACATGTTCAAATTTGGATGACATGCTTCTCAACACTTTTTCCACAACTCTCTTATCTGTAGTATCATCACCATATTCTCTAATTTTATTTATAATGACAATAATTCTTTAAGACAAATCTTTCACATTTTTACCTTCCTTCATACTTATATTATCAAAATCAGCCCATAAATTTGAAAGTTTTGCTAAAATTACTTTTTTGTTGCCTTTGAATTCATTCCTCATAATTTTCTAAGCATCCATGGATTTTGCTGCTCTCATAATCCTTGGAAAAATACCTTTACTTATTCATGGTTGAACAAAAAAGATGGCTTTTGCATCTTTTTTTTTGTTCTCCTTATACTCTTTATTCTTGTCTTTACTCCAAGTGGCTAGAACTTTATTACTTTAAAACTATTCATACTCATCTTCTACCATCTCCCACAAATCTTGTGAGATAAAGAGTGTTTTTGTTTGTATATTCCAATAATCATAATTCTCCCTATCTCCATCAAAGAATAGAATAAGAATTTTTTGTAGACTTTCTAAAGTTATGATTTTTTTTATCTAGATTTAAGAAAAACAAATTTTTTTTCAAAGGGTTTTCCATAGAAGATGATTAGGGGAAACTAAAGATCTGATACCAAATTTATTAGGGAAAAGATGGATAGAAAGAATATAAATTAAAAATGATTGATAGAAATAAAATATTAACAAATAGAAAAAGGATGATCAAAATAGTTTTTTCTCTCTTTTTTTTCACATTTCTACTACCCTCTAAAAGTGGGCTCTTGGTTACAAGATATAAAAAAAGTAAGTTTAGTGCATAAGTACCCATTAAGTTCATAATTATTACATCATATGTCATAAGTACCCATTGTGAACATCCACCCAATCACCTCGACGAAGCACTTGGAGTCCTCCAATCTGGTCTTGCAGCAGAGTAGTGAGGAAACAAGGATCGGTTTAATGGATGTGCCCAAGTTTATATTCTGATCCAAACAAGGAGGGTAGTAGTGAGTGCTCAATCTCAATCCATCCAAACACTGCAACCTCTCAAAATGATCCGACACCAATCCTAGCGCCTCCGACATGAACTGGAACAGAATCTGCCCTAGCCTTGAAGCATGCTTCACACACTCACCCAACATGCTTCATGTATTAGATTCATAGAAAAAGTACATATGAAACTCTACATCATCTTCTTATGTATACATGTATAGATATATACCTACAAGAAGAAGGCAATTCTTCCAACCTGGTCGGTTAGCATATAGTTAGCTCCGAGGTTGTTCAAGCATGTCACTGGCCTAGCAGGGCTGGGCAGTAGGTAAGCTTTATCGTCGTCAGGCTCATGGAAGACACAAGCAGCTTGTAACATGTTCTGCAAGGTGGCCATGGGGATGTCATGGTTCACCACCTAAAACAGCCCCCACCTCTTTAACGCCTCCTGGATGACGTCTACAATTGCTGACCTTCGACTTGGATCGCCGAAGTCGCCGAGGTTAACGATTGGAGGTTGTGGATGTTGAGTTTTTCTAACTTATTGGCATTGAAAAATTCAATTATCAATTTTTGGCTTTTCGTTTATCATGCTAATGGTTTTTGTTTCGTATACCTATGTGTGATTTCGTCCTTTTTTATAGAAGTTTAATGAGGTGACTTCTAAAATTCTACTCATATTTTTCTATATAAAGTAGAATTTTAGAAGTCACCCCATTAAACTTCTATAGAAAAGAACAAAATCTAAAATTCTATTCATATTTTTCTATATAAAGGAGAATTCTGTTGATGTTAAACAGAACATCCTATTGAGAGTTTTTTTGGTATATTTGGCTCATAAAGGAGGAGTTAAAAGAAGTTTTTCATCATCTCAAGTTGAAGTCGAGGTCATAATCCACGGTGTGAGGTTAATCTAATTTTCTTTTGAGGTGTACGTTATTTTCTCAATTTCTTATATGTTGTATTTCTATAGAATTATATCTTTAAGATCTTGTTATTGGTCTGATTTGTATTAGGAGAGCTTTAATAAATTTTATTCGATACTTGATTGTAAGAGATTTTCTTAATCAAAATTGATTGAGTAGGTTGGTTTTCTATTTTCCAATTTAGGAGGAAAGTTTCCATCCATTTTTATCTTGGTGTCTCCTATTCATCTTATATTTATTTTCATTTCATTTTGAGGAGAAATATTTCTTGGATAGTTTTTGCTAGAGCGTCTATTTCCCAACAGTGGAGATTTAGCCATGAATTATTGAGAGTGATGAAGTCTCCTAGATCAGTGTATGATTTATGGGGAAGATTCGAGAGGCTCATGTTCATGTGGAAGGATTTTATATGTCAAGAAAATTATAATTAGATGTTGGTTTTATCAAAAGTTTATACATAATATCTACAACATAATATCAAAAGTTTATCAAAAGTTTTGGACCTCTTTCGATCTGGGTTTAAAGATTTGGTGGGACCGAGGTACCCTTGCCGTGCAAAAAAATAATGCAAAAAAAAATGTCACAAACACAAAATAACTAAAAATTTACATGGTTACTTAGCGTCAGCTTGATATCGTATGTCAATCTATGGTGAGATCGGTACTCACAATATATTAATTTTTAATTCCTTCACAAATTACAAATTTTAATAAATTTGTTATCATTTTAAATTGTTTGACTCCGTACATATTTGATCGAGACCTCAAATTTGATTCACCATTGCTTTTGGAATGCGGAATGCGGAGAACAGTAGGGTACTTGAGTTATATACAAATTAGAGCACATCCCAAGTCAAATACGGGTTGGTATAGAACGACTCCGTTAGTTTAGCTTCTGAGTCAAACTGATCACGGACCGGCAATTGGATGTGGACACAATCAAGGCAGGCGAGCTAATTGGCTGGTTGCTGGCAACAAAGGTGCAAACCTTCCTCCTTCAGGCGAGCCTGTGGTTGCAGGCGGCGATGGCCTTCTTCATAGCAGCAGCTAAACAACAAAATTGTCCCCCGTTTTCTATGCTCCGTTTTTTGTGACTCTGGTGTGAGAAATGTAAAGAGATCAAATGGTGAAATGTAATGTGGGAGGTAGTTATGTTAGTTGGGATGGGAAGGGCAAAATGGTAATTAC
>JAVDBV010084728.1:0-24926 GCA_032619315.1 Piper longum | reverse complement strand
CAAGAAGAGTTACAAAATTAGCTGCTAAGTTCTATGGACCATTTCTGATAGTTGAAAGAATTGGAGCAGTTTCCTATCGACTGAAGCTACCGCCAGACTGTAAACTTCATGATGTCTTTCACATTTCTCAGCTTAAAGCTTCAGTGAATGCTGATATTCGAGTTCAATCTTCAATTCCAGAAATGCAGTTACCTGAGAGTTCGATATGAGAAGCTGGAGCAACCTTGAGGTCAAGGTTTTCTTGGGAGGGGAGGTATTTGGTGTGAGAAATGTAAAGAGAGCAAATGGTGAAATGTAATGTGGGAGGTAGTTATGTTAGTTGGGATGGGAAGGGCAAAATGGTAATTACACAATTTTGAATTGTATAAAAGGAGGGAACAAGCCGAAGGATGTATCTTTTGGAAAACATTGAATTGTATTCTGTTTCTTGATCAAGAAGCAATTCTCTGATCATCATCAAACTCATTTAGTTCCTCATACACTGAAATCCATCCGAACTGCATAATTGTCTCTGTTTTGAGAGTGATCCATGGCTCCATCCAAGCAGAACACTAGGCAGGGGAAAGGGAAGGAGGTGATCATGAGTCCGACTGAGCTGGAACACACCACATTACTCTAGCATCTGGAAGATCAACCTGCAATGCCAGTATGGCCGGGAGACTATGTCCTTCCCAGGGGTGTAAACGAGTCAAGTCCGCTCGCGAATTTTTTATGGTCAGCTCAGTTCGGCTCGTGTTTATTAATTTTGTACTCGAAAAAATACTCGGCTCAAAATAGATAAACTCGTTGAACAACGAACAGAGTTTGAGTAAAGGAGTGTTCGGCTCGGTTCAGCTCAAATTTCAAACTTGATGTGTTCAAATTTGAAAAAATATTTAGTTTGACTCAGTTCATAAATACTATTGAAATTACATTAAACTTATATAGTGTTCAAAAAAAATTTGATCTTATATAAATCGATAATATAAATATTTGTTAGGCTCGAGTTCGATTGGAGTTCGGCTTGAGCTCGACTCGAACCAAGTTCAAATATTATAAATTTTGGATAATTTCGAATCGGCTCATTTATATTAAAACTTGGCTCGTTTATATTAAAGTTCGGCTCGATTCGTTTTATATCGAGACAAACTCAAGCACACTCTGCTCGGCTCGGCTCGGCTCGGCTTATTTACACCCCTAGTTCCTCCTCATCAAGCATTTGCAAGCTCATTACTTAACTGTTACATTTCACATTGTTATTTCAATTAAAATATCACCAAATATCCCTTCCTTCCTAATGGCTCAATATCACTGACTCACAATATTGATATTAAGAATTTGTAGAGTCGTATAATATCTATCATACTGACCGGTTCAAAAACCTTCTATCTTATCTATGTTAGGAACTATATGTTTTTGTTTTACAAAAACAAGTATGATCCCCACACTTTGCAGGGGCAGATAGTTTATTATTTTTTAAAAAATAAATATTTAATATATATAAATATAATAAATTTTAAATAAGGATTTGTTTAATTGGTATGAAAGTGGTGTAAATAACATAAAAATTTTGAAAATAGTCAACGTTACTAAAAGTAGACGAATTTAAGATATTTTATATGTAAAGTAATATAACTAAATTATTTTGTTTATAAACTAAATATGAATATATCTAAATGTGAGCATAAAATAGTCATGATTACTTTTGAGTGAGTCCTCCATGGGCATTCCATTGTGTAACTAATTTTTCACATTTTTCTATCTCAAGGGATAAAAAATCAATTGATAAGAACAAGGAGAATTTTCTTTTGTACATGATAGGCACACGGTGAATCACTTGATGATAATCATGATTAATTTTGATACAAAATACAATGAACATATATAATTTTTTGTTGCATATAAACTATTTTTAGTAAGGATGACCCTTTAAATTTTTAAGTCATTTACATTTATTTCATAATAATCAAACAACGCCAAAGTGATCATAGTAGCCCTTGATATTTCAAGAAAATTGAATATTTTAATACATTTTTTACAGTAATGATAATGACCTTGTTGTTTGCTATAGTTATATATATCTGTTCATACTAAATTTGCATAAATTAGTAATTGAGTGTATTCTAGAATTTAATTATTATAGTTTCTATTGCTTCATTCTTTCCTTTTTGTTTTGTCAATCATTTTAAAATCTTATTTCTTGATGTATTATAATCCAAATAAATATAGAGTATAACATTTATGTTTGAACTGTATTTTATACCTTTATAATATATAATATTATTGAAAATTTTAATAATTAGTACATTCTAATTAACTTTATTTATAAATTTTAATTTAGTACTTGTAATTTTCCAATTATAAATTTTGGTTAGTCAAGAGAAGAGATCAATAGATGTCTTGATTTCTGATTATTATTTTTTAATATAATGATTGCTCTTACACTTGAAATTAATTATGATAATAGTCTTAAATTGTAAAAGCTAATTTAGGCTACAACCTTACCTGAGTTAGTAAATTATTCTTTGAATTTAATTATATAGTAATTATATTGATATAAAAATTGATATTTTATTAAGTTGTTTTTGCATGTGTAGACTTATTATTTGCGTTTAATGGATGACCTAATTCATGATAATTAGTTTTCAAATATACTAATTATTAATTTAAATTTGATTATATTGTGGTTAAAAGTTACTTAATTTTTATTATTGTTGAAGGGTCCATAGAAAATAATCATACTTAATATATGAATTTTAAAATTTATTTTTTATTAGCATGTACTTGGCTTGAGATATCTATTTGCTCCTAATTGTTATTTATTAATTTATGTTAGTCAAGGAAAGGAATTTATAGATGACCTCATTAATGATTATAAAAATAAATATTATTTGTTATTGGCATCAACTTTGCGTGATATTTTTATTTATTCATAATCTTTAATTATCAATTTTAGTTGCAGAAATTATAGATGAATTAATTAATGATTATCATTATTTTTAAAATATAATTATTGAGTTAAAAATTAATTACAAACTAATTCTGTTAATAGTCATAAATTTTAAAAACCAAATTAGGCGATAACCTTACTCAAGCTAGCCCATAGAAAACAATCCCACTTACTTATAAATAGAAATATTAAAGAATTTACTTGGCTTGGTATTTCTATTTACTTTTTAATTTTTGTTAGCCAATTAGCACCTTTTCCCTCAACATTAGTAATTAATGAAAACATTTAATCATAATTATATATACAAAATTTATATAATATAAATGAATCTTTAATATTACAAAAGTAGGTGAGTATTAAATACAGAACTCCAAATAAGTGATCCCACTATAAACAATTGAAGATTAAAATAAAAAAATATTATAAAACTGATCTATTGATCTTAACATCTAACTTTGTTATAATTATCTTACCCATTCAAATTAATCAATTGAAGAATAATGTTATAAGTTTTTGCTTTTCTAGTTTTATGGATATAGATCTTCTAAATTGATGCATGCACCTGAGAAAAAATCTATTTTATCTAATGATGTGAGATGAAAAAATAACCATTATCATAATTTAGAAAGTAAGAACCTTTTATAAACCTCATCTAACTATATATCTTTTTTTATTTTAATTTTAACCTTAGATGAGAAATAAGAGTAGACTAATCTTCATGTATTATATACTCGTACCCTATTTTACTAATTATTATTTAGGCTGTTCATTAATGATAGTTAATATATAATGTAAATTTATATATATATATATATATATATATATATATATATATATATATATATATACACATACGTCCAAAATATAAAACCTACGTTAATTAAAAGTCAAATTTAAGAGAAGAGGTTTTTTAATTATTGATTTTTATTAATCTCTTGATAACTTGTCTCTTAGCACGAGCACTTAATGTATACTAAATCATAGATATATGCACATAATTTATAAAATATAATGAAATTGTTTATATTGTAAAATTAGAGCACATATTAAATACAACACTCTAAATAAGTTAATAACTATAAAAAATTAAAGATTAAAATATAATTCTTATATTAATTATCCATGTGTTAAACGTAAATTTGAATCTCCTAACCATTTAAAAATTTGAAAGAAGAAGAAATCTAATAAGTTAAATGGAAAAATCTGCTATCCCATATATGAAGATCTAGGTTCCTAAATTGATGCATTTAAGTTTCTACCTATGCTGACTCTTAACTTTTTTGATAATGGAAAATAAGCAAAAAAAAAAAACATGCTCATAAGATGGGGAATATGAACCTTTAAGTCGATCTTTGATCAAAATCTCCTACCCATTTAAAAATCAAAAGAAGAATTAAGTAAACAAATTAAATAGAAAAAATATTGCTTTGGTCTTGTGGATCTAGATAAATTGTTGTAGATAAATTTTTAGAGATAAAGACTTTGCCTTTTCTGATGATGAGATGGGAGAAAAGAACCATAATTATAATTTCGAAAATATAAAGCTTTATATTGAAGAATAAAATGTAAATATTATAAAACTTATCTATTAATGTTAACATCAAACTAAAATTTAAATCTCCTAGTTTTGTATAAAATAAAAATAGAAGAGAAGTAATAAATTAAATTGAAAGGATTTTCTCCGATTTTGTAAATCCAAATTTTCTAAATTGATGTATACAATCTTCAAGAGACTCTTGCTTTTTCTAATGACGTGATGTGAAAAAAGAGCCATACTCATAATTTTAAGAGGATGAATCTTAATTGAAATTAAAATAAAATATTATAAAAATTATCCACTAATTTTAGTATTAAAGTTCAATTAAAATCTCCTACCCATTCAAAAAATAAAAGAAGAATAAAGTCAATAAATTTAACGAGAAAGATTTGTTACACTTTTTTGCGGATATAAATCTTCTAAATTAATTAGTATAAATATTCGAGAGAGGGGACTCTTTTTGATGATAGGATGTGTGAGAATAACCATAAATATATTTGGAGAGTGTGAACCTTTTCATACAGTCTAAGTTAATAAGTTAAATCAAAAAAATTTGTTTGTCGCATCTTGTGGTTATATATGTTCTAAACTAATTGCATAATCTTCTGGAGGGGAAATATTAGCTTTTCAAATAATGAGATGAGATGTGTAAGAAGAGCAATGCAAATATTTAGAATATATGAACCTTTTTATAAATGTCTCCTAACTATACATTCTCTCTTATTTCAAGTTTCTCTAAATTAGTAATAAATGTAAAAACTTAAATTAGAAATAAATATAGAGGTTTTTCATGTGTTTAAAGCTAATAATGCTTGCAACCCATGTGTATATATCTAAAATAAATTTATATAATAAAATTTACGTGGATTAAATATGACACAATTCTAACAATTAATTATATTTTGTTATGATGTGCGAGAGGAACAATGCAAATATTTAGAATATATAAATCTTTTTATAGGTTTCTTCTGACTATCCTAAACGTCTGTTATTTCAAGTTTAACTATAAACTAGAAATAAATGTAAAAATCTAAATTAAAAATAAGTATAAGTATAGAGGTTACTTCATGTGTTTAAGGCTTGTATTAATGCTTGTTACCCGTGTAAATACATCTAAAATGCATTCACATAATAAAAATCACGTGAATAAAATATGTGACAGTTGTAACAGTTGGAAGGTGGATAGGTTTTATATGTAATAATACTTATGTGGATTAATTGAAAGTCACTCTAAGCTCTTAGCAAGGAGGGGCTAACAATTAAATGAGACCCATTTTAACAACCACTAGTGTTGTGTCATTTGCTTATAAAAGTGGTTCTGCTATTATGAATTAAGATAAGATTAATGTAGATGCAGTTTTTTCTGTTTGGTTCGAGGTGAATACTTGGTATTTGTTGGTTGTTCTAATGTTACTCCGATTAATAGTTTTAATGAGGAATTCGACTGATGTTATGGTGGCTAATTTGCTCTACTTTTTAACTCCTAGTTGCGAGCTGCTCCTTGGATCTACAATAAAAACGCACGAAGCTCAAAGAGTAAAGATGATGGTACTATGTTAAATTGTTTTAAGGACAGTTCAGATGATCAATGGGTAAGAACAACAGATTTTACTCCATCTTTCAGCGTTGGTCAAGCTTCCGTTTTGTGTTTGCAAATACCACAAAAACTCAAATTCCCTGACATCAAAGAAATCTTCTACCATTTCAAAGAACACAGTGGGGAGTTTCATCTCATAGGTGGGTATGCTTACTCTCGAAAAATACAAAACATGCCAAATCTCAAAGGTATCTTCATCCAATTGTGAGAACTTTCTCAAGAATAATGCCTTGGCTAGTATACATAGAATCCAAGTGACTCCTTCGAAAGTTTATTTCTGTGGCCCTGAAGTCATTGTTTCAAATAGAGTCATCCGAAATTACCCTGAAGATATAAACAATTTCCTTCGTGTTTCTTTTGTTGATGAGGGTGGTCAGAAAATCCGATCAGTGCGCAGAAATGATTCCAATGAAGATGGAAAAGAAACTGATATTTACAAGAGAGTTCTTTCTATTTTGAAGAAAGGAATAGTCATCGGCGAAAAGAAGTTCCAGTTTCTGGCTTTCTCATCAAGTCAGCTTCGGGATAATTCGCTTTGGATGTTTGCTTCCAAGAATGAACTGACAGCTGCAGATATCAGGAGGTGGATGGGTGACTTCACCGATATAAGAAATGTAGCTAAATACGCCGCTAGACTTGGTCAGTCATTCAGTTCATCAAAAGAAACTTTATGTGTAAATATCACTGAGGTTGCAATTATTCCTGATGTAATGTCAGAAAAAACGAAGTGCACCTTCTCTGATGGGATTGGGAAAATATCTGCTGATTTTGCGAGAGAGGTTGCAAAGAAACATGATCTTAAAATAACACCATCTGCATTTCAGGTCAAGTATGCTGGATACAAAGGAGTAGTGGCAGTTGATCCACATTCTGGGGATAAGCTTTCCTTGCGAAAAAGCATGTACAAGTATAAATCAAGAAATGCAAAGGTGGACGTTTTGAATTGGAGCAAGTACCAGCCTTGTTTTCTTAACCGCCAGTTGATTACTCTTTTATCAACCTTAGGAGTTCCTGATGATAGTTTTGAGAAAAAACAGAGGGAAGTCGTGGACCAATTGGATGAAGTTCTAATAGATCCAATGAAGGCACGAGAGGCACTTGACTTCACGTGTTCCGGAGAGAATACCAGAATTCTCAAAGACATGCTTATGTGTGGGTACAAGCCTAGTGTCGAACCATTCTTGTCCATGATGTTGCAAGCGTTTCGAGAATCAAAGCTGTGTGAACTACGGATGAAGTCTAGAGTATTTGTCCCCCTTGGAAGATGTATGATGGGGTGCTTAGATGAAAGTAGGACCTTGAACTCTGGAGAAGTCTTTGTGAAGGCTTCTTTTGTTAGTCAAAAAAAGTATTTTGGAAGTAGTGTGGTCTCAAATTCGAGAGGAAGGAGTTCAGGTCGGCCCTCTTATGTCGTTGAGGGAAAAGTGATTGTGGCTAAAAACCCTTGTCTACACCCTGGAGATATCAGGGTCTTGAAGGCAGTGAATGTCCCAGCATTACACCATATGGTTGATTGTGTTGTATTTTCACAGAAAGGAGAAAGGTACGCAATGATTTTAGAATATATATGCTTCAGCATGTTCAATATCTTCACATGTGAGGAAAGCATCCGCAAAGTCGTAAAACAAATACCATTTGCTTTTTATTTTCCACTGTCACTACCAGTGTGATATTGATCTCGATTAACCTTCTGTTGATGTGTAGACCGCACCCATATGAATGTTCAGGAAGCGATTTGGATGGGGATGTGTACTTTGTTTGTTGGGACCCTGAACTCATCCCTCCTCAGCAAGTTGCTCCAATGGAGTATGATACGCCACCGCCTAAAACAGTTGACCATGAAGTTACCATAGAGGTTTGTCATTAATTTTTGCTTATCATTTTTCTAATATCCCTGCTTCCTGTAACTATGGTCATATCCAACAACATCAGTTGATCAAAAGCTTTAAAACTGTGCTGGTATATATGTAGGAGGTTGCGGACTACTTTGCAAACTACATGGTCAACGACAGCTTGGGAGTAATTGCGAATGCTCATGTAATTTTTGCAGACAAGGAAGAGCTAAAGGCCGAGAGTGCAGCCTGTCTTGAGCTGGCAAAGCGCTTCTCCATTGCTGTGGACTCCCTAAAACAGGGATCCCTGCCAAAATACCACCGCGGCTACAGGTCAGGGAGTATCCAGATTTCATGGAGAAACCCGACAAACCTAGCTATGAATCCAAACAAGTGATTGGCAAACTCTACAGAGCAGTGAAAGGAGTCTTATCAGATGCAGGTCATGTGAAAGATTTCACATTGGATACGGCCAAAGAGTCATACGACAGAGACATGGAAGTTGACGGATTTGAGGCTTATGCCAAGGACGCTCGTTACGACAAGGGGAAGTATGACTTTAAACTGGGCAATCTGATGGAATTAAAACCGAGGCGGAGATAATAAGTGGTAGCATCTTGGAACTGACAAACTATTCTTTGAAGAAGAAGAACACAGAGGCTATTGCTCTTGCTGTGAAATCTCTCACAAAGGAGGCCAGGCAGTGGTTCGAGGAGAAAGGAAGTGATACCGATAAGCAGGCAATAGACGCAAGGCATCAGCATGGTATCATGTTACCTAATGTTACAGCCTTAAGTCGTGGATGCGTTAGGAGCTAGGGTTTGGCGGTTGTCCCTAGTCATCCCGTATCCAATGAGGATAGTTGGTGCTGCCCCGGTGGTGAAACAACCTACCGAGACCCCAATGCGTGTTATATGTTGCAGGCAAGGATCGGGTCATAGTGTGCCAAGACGTGGTGCTGGGTGCAGCATCGAGCAACCTCATGTAGGAGTTGTATCGGGCAGTACCGAGCATTGCCGAGCGGTATCGAGCACTGCCGAGCATGATCGAGCAGCGTGATCAAGCACTGTCGGGCATGTCCGTGCATTACCGAGCGTGATCGAGCATGACCGAGCAAGTCAACAGGTTGCGGGTGTCGGGTGCGCGAGGTGCGGGAGTACCGAGCGGGCCGATACCCAGTGCCGATATTTGTAGCGGAACCAGCGTCGGGCACTACCGCTATTTAGAGAGGTAGGGGCGCTGGCGCTACCGAGCAATATGTTGCTACCAGCAATGAGCGATGCCGATCCATGGAACAGTACGGGTAGCAGACAAGGTAGCGGTGCTGGAAATTCCAGCGGCAGTAGGAATCCTAGCGGTACTAGGAATTCTAACGGTGCTGGGAGTTCTGCCGGGACTTGGGCTGGACATTGGCCATGAGTAGGTTGGGGTCGAGCCAGGAAGGTTCGACCATGCAGCCGACTTGCACCGAAGGAGATAAGAATCTGGAATTTTCGATAAGGATGGAAGCAACAAACTCTTGGAGATAAAGATGAAGCTCAGCCATAGGATTAAACCTGGACGTGATCATGCCTAGGTGATGACTACATAGTGTATCTTGGTGAATCTTTGGAGATAAAGATTGGCACAAGGATCTGAGTTTATCTTTGGAGTTTAGATAAACATGCTGGGGTTCTATATAAGGTGAACTTGTATAGAAGAGAGGAGGGACGTCTGGCAAGGGAGTTTTGCTGGGAAGAGTTGTGCCTTGTGGTCCAAGTGGAGAGGGACATACCGAGATCCAGAGTGGTGAAGTGTTGCAGCCGATCCTTGCTGGAGGCAAGTCGACTGGGATCGAGGTATTGCACAACTTATGTTCTTTCAACCTCGTTTTGCATCCTAGTTTAGGAGTTTGCATGTAAAACAAGTTAAACCAGAGGGGGATGACTTGGGGGTCGAGTGTGAGGACTTGTTGAGTTGTTCTCACAGTCTCTCAAGGGAGGTTGAGAGGCAAGGTCGTGGGGTTTGCATGTCCATGACCTGCAAGTAGTCTGGGTGAGGGATTACTTGTAATTTCCTTTCATTCTAGTTGAATAAAGGTTGGGAAAGAGTTTCCGTAATATTATTGTCTTGCGTCGATATTGGGTACTGGGTTTAGGTTCGATAGATTCCAGAACTGGGACTGGGTGCTGGTATTTGGGGCGTGACGCAACATAGTTTGGTGGGCACAGGCGTTGGGATCTGTGTTTAGCGTGCAGATCGGTACCGGCAGCAATACCGCTATTTAGAGTAGTCGAGTGCGGTATTGCTGTGCCGGGTCGTGTTGAGAGGAGTTGCGGATTTTCTATCGGAACTCGCTTCCGAATACGTAGATTTTGCTGGGTGATGCGCTACTTATGGAAGGATGGTATTCCCAGGGGTGGGAATATGCCATGCGGTGCTGCAAGGAAAATGAAAAATTTTACCTTGAAAATAGCCCCGTAACACCTACCATCCATCCTACTGGGGTGAGTACAGTGAAGAATTGGATCGTCCTTATTTCCTCAGTTTTGCGTGGCTTGTTCATGACAAGCTGCTTGCAATCGAAAAGAGGAAGTTGCAGCGACAACCGACACTCTGGAAGGAAGCGAGGAAGTTTATATGGTTATAAATTTGGTATATATGGTTTTAAGAGTGCCATCCCTTTGATCGTCGTTGCCGCAAGTTTTAATGAATGTTTGTAATTAAAAGTATCAAATTAGTGCTTTGTAAAATATATGGGGTAGTGTGACTAGTGTCATGGTTGCATTTTCGCCATGGCCGGGAGCTTTTATGTAGTTTGTGACCGTCTATTATTGCGTAATTCGTGTATGAGCATATTGTGTTGCTACTTCCTGCTTCACTTTAAATATAAAAGATAATGGGCAAATGTTTTACTCTAATCATTTTACTGATTTAACTGAGATTTTTTTAATCTTTTTATAAGTATAAAATTCCTCTTTACTCTAATTTTAATCTTGAAAATTTTAACAGTAAAGCTTGCTTCGACAACGAGATTACTTAATTTAGCTTTTTATATATTTATTTTATAGTATGTAATACTACTAGCTTATAAGACCAGTTTGAATAGTTAGAATATTTTATATTTTATGAGAAGACAGGTATTTTAGATAATACTTTATATTATATGTTGAAAATTTAATTACATAGTAATTATTTAACTAATGACAAAACGAGGAAAGCTCGATCGCAATAGACTAGACTCGGTTAATAATAATTGATTGATTATGTTAAAAAAAATTAAATGGTAAATAATTACCATGAATCGTGAATTATATTGCAAAGAGGGCCAACCTGTGGTTTTTTTTTAAACAAGGTAAAATGTCGGTTCAATTCAAGCATTGGTTGAAGAAGGGTAAGTTCGTCTATTTACAGTTCCAAAAGAAAATGCTCTTTTGCCGCCACCCGCGCCTCGCCGCCGCCGCCTTCTCCACCGCCGTCCCCCCGAGATTACCCATTTCGAATACGACGGCAGTTGACGATCTCCGACTCTTCCACATCCTCTCCCAACGCAGGTTGTACGATGCCCAGCAACGGCTCGACGACAGACGTTGTCACCTGGACGCGCGTCCTGAACCGATACGCCAACCGCGGCTACCTCGACCAAGCTCGGGCCTTGTTCGACGTTATGCCCGAACGCAACGTTGTCACTTGGAATTAGATGAACTCTGCTTATGTTCGATCCGGGGATGCCCGACCGCCTCATCTGGTCCATGCCTTGTCGGAACGTGGTTTCCTACACCTGCATGGTTGTTGGCCTTGCGCGTGGTGGGAGGATTGGCGAGGCGGAGAGCCTGTTTGATGTTATGCCCGAGAGGAATGTGGTCTCTTGCAACGCGATGATCTCGGGGTTCGTGAGGAATGGGGAGTTGAGCGAAGCGAGGGAGTTGTTTGATGCGATGCGGGAGAGGAATGTCGTCTCGTGGAATGCGTTGATTTCTGTTTACGCCGAAAAAATTGAGGATGGATGAGGCGAGGCGCTTGTTTGGTGAGATGGGGTGCACTCCGAACGCGGTTTCGTGGACTTCATTGATTTCGGGGTATTGCCGTGTGGGAGATGTTGGTGAGGCGTATAGGTTATTCTGTGAAATGCCCACGAAGAATGTTGTTTCTTGGACTGCAATGATTGGCGGATTGGGGCGGAATTGCGAGCATAAAGAAGCATTGTAGCTCTTCTCTTCCATGAAGAAGATTGGCACAGTCGAACCAAGCAAGGAGACGTTTATTTCTCTTTTTTATGCTTGTGCATGTTAGTTCTGGATAGACTTGGGAAGCAGATACACGGGCATATGCTGGTAAATGGATGGGAATTTGACGATCGTGATGACAAGTTCTTGAAAAGCTTGGTTTATATGTATTCCAATCTTGGAAATATGGACATATCCAGCTGCTTATTTCACAAGTTGAGGAAGTATGATTCCGTTCTTCTGAATGTTGAGATAAATGGGTATGTTCAAACTGGAATGCTTGGAAAAGCTAGGGCTCTTTTCGATGAAGCTGCCATTAGAGATGAAATATCATGGACTTCCATTATTACTGGATATTTTAATGAGGGAGATGTATAGGAAGCCATGCTACCCTTCAATGAAATGCCAATCAAAGATGCAGTTTCATGGACTGTCGTCATATCTGGGCTTGTTCAAAATGAATTGTTTTCAGAGGAATCAGCTTGTTTAATAAGATGCGAACATCGGAGGTTACTGCTGCTGAAAATGCTTATTCCTCTCTCTTGGGTGCCACGGGTGTGATGGCTTACCCCTTCGGCCCTTCCTTGGGCAGCATATTCATTGCCAATGCAATGAAAACCTTGGGGAATTTTGACACAATTATGTCGAATTCTCTTATTTCCATGTATGCCAAGTTTGGTGATCAAAATGAGGCTACCAAATATTCAATTATATGATAAACTGTGACATCATTTCTTAGAACTCGATGATTTTCAATTTATCCTTGTTAGGTTTATCCCGCATTAGTTGTGTAAACGAGCCGAGCCAAGCCGGGTTATGCTTGAATTTGGCTTGATATAAAATAAGCCGAGCTAAGCTTTAATGTAAACGAGTCGAGCTTTGATGTAAACGAGCCGAGCCGAGCTTGCTCAAAATTTATGGTGTTTGAGCTCAGCTTGCAATGTTTCGAGCCGAGTTTAAGCCGGATCCCCATTGAGGAGCATCAAACCCTAATGAAAGATCTCGGGGGTTTACATAGTAAATGTTTATATTTGGTTTGTACTCAACTTATATAGAATCAAAAAAAAAATTTCAACACTATATAAGTTCAATGTGACCTTAATAGTAATTACGAGCCAAGTCGAGCCGAAAATTTTTTCAAGTTTGAACCTATCGAGTTCGAGTTTCAAGCCAAGCAGAGTTGGAGACTCTTTAGCTCAAACTCTATTCATTGTTCAATGAGCTTATCCATTTTGAGCCGAGTATTTTTTCGAGCACAAAATTAACGAGCGCGAGCCGAGCTGAACGCAAAAAGCTCGCGAGTAGGCTTGGCTCGTTTACACCCTTATCCCACATCAGTCGTAGATGTTATTGGTGAGTTGTATATATGTTAATGGGAAAACCTTATTCATTAAGTTAACTTTTGAATTAAGAGAGGCCCATGACACTTATTTCAAGTCCTTTTTGGAAGCCCAAAGAGTCCAAAATGGTATCAAAGTTTGTTTGTGGGCCCAACAATGGTATTGGTTAGGCCTCAAAGGGCCTAAGAAGTAGTATCAGAGCCAAGTCCCAATCTTGGGAGATTTGATATTTACCTATACCGATTGTCGGAGTTTACTTCATGGGTTCCACCTAATGATTTAAGGGGAGGTGGGTGATGTTGTCAGAGTTTCCTTTATGGGTTCTACCTAATGATTTGAGGGGAGGTGGGTGGTGTCTGATTTAAAAGGAGAGTAGAGAGTTTGTGAGGCGATGATGGTTTCAGAGACGCTTGATATGTGAAGGGGAGTTATTGGGTTTATCCCACATCGGTCATAAATGATGTTAGTGAGTTATATATATGTTAATGGGAAAATCTTATTTTTTTAGTTAATTTTTGGATTAAGAGAGACCCTTTATACCTATTGCAAATTTCTTTTAATAGTTTAAAGGATCCAACAATGGTATTAGAGCTTGGTTGGATAAATTGCCGGAGCCAATTCTTAAAAGTGGGATAACACCAAATTCTGTCACATTTCTTGCCCTGTTGTCCGCTTGCAGTCACAGTTGGCTAATTACTGAAGGATTGAATATTTTTCACTCCATAAAAATACTTCATTGAACCAAATGTATTATAACATGCTTGTTGGAAAATATGCAGCTCAAAAGTTTCTTTAGCTTTACCTTGACCCTTTTAATGCCCCCTCGCATGTCTTACTGTGTAATATGCACGCAGCTAATGGTGAGTTAAGGAAGAAACAATATTGAGGACGACCATAGGTGTGAAAGGAGTAAAAAAATCTCCTGGTTGCAGTTGGATATTATTGAAGGGTGAAGTGCATGTTCTTTTAGCGGGGGATGTATATCATCCAGAAAGTAATAGAATTTTTGTGCTTATAATTTCTGGGGCTTGTTGGTAGACAGAGCATGCGATTAGATAACACCATTTCAAAGGAAAATCCAGTAGCAGCGTTCTCTCAGATTTCCGTTAAAAGAAGTCATTGGGAACCAACTATTTGAAGTGAAATCGGGTAACACCCTGTCACGAATATAATAGCACATACTGGTGGCCTTGGAACGTGCATCTGTCCTCTCCTAGTTCAGAATGAACAGGTCTGATGTCCAGACTGATTCAGTCCCTGACATTTGGTCCAGAACATTGTACGCAAACAGATGTGCAAGATGGGCTAAAATTCTTTCTAATACCGATCAAGATACGTTACAAATTTGTGTATGATATTTGCTAGGCTGATTTCTGCGGTTCTGCTGTAACCCAATTCAATTCAATTCGAATATCTTGGATTCAGACATGTTTTCCAGTCCCCATCTGCATTTGGCAAATCATCTGTACAGGTCTTTCTGCGCAAGCTCAAAGTTTTAATTTATGAATTTACGGGATACATAATGCATAGTCTCTGAAGCTAGACCTTTTTAGTGTCTTAGCAAAAATTCTTGAAAAAATTTCTGTGAAGTCAGTCAATTATGTACAAATTTAGCCACCGTAAGTATCTGGAATAGTAACGCTACTTCAGCTAAGCTTTACGCTGGTTATCATGAAACTTAATAGAAATATAAACCCCATTTTTCTATTTATTATAATTAACAGGTAAGTCTGGAAAGATCTTAGCATTTGTGAGCATTAAAAATGTTTTATATGCTGCATTTGTGAAAAGATGATTTAAGAAATTGCTGTTGCTGGTTAGTTAAAAATCATGAGTGTTTTTCTTGATTTGTCCTTTTTTCTGTTATCCTAAGTTGCTTCTTAGTCTTGGAATAAACTGTGGAACATCTTGCCCTGGAACCAAATGAATGGACAAATAATATTGTTGTCAAAAAATACGCTACAAAAAAGTATATATTACGATTTCTGTTTTGCTTAAATATGCTCTGATTTATAGGCATCTTCTATACCAATATTCATTTCGAATTTGATTTCATTTATTAACAATTGCTTGTTGGGGATTGTCAAACTTGCTCCCAAGAAGAGCTAACAAGGAGGGAAAACTTGACATGGAGAGAAATTTTGCTTTTCTCCACGTCTAACTTGGCTCCAGTGAATAGCCAGTGTCCAGGACTATCATGCGGACCCCGGCACACCTGCTTGGTATCAATAAGTTTTATATGCTTTGGTGTCTGAACTGGGGATGGTGGTCCCGTTGGGAAGACACCAGAATCTACGATAACAGGTGGTGATTTTTTCTCTTTCTCAGAACTTCCAGCAATTGAGGTGCTGAGTGCTGAGAAGAAGCTTGATGCTCTTGGGGATGATTCTGATGATCCTTGGTCCCAGAATGACCTGCATATGATACAGTCTGATATCTTGGAGAAATGGAGCTTCAAATGGAGTACATTCTTGGATTCTTGCTTCATCACTAGTAGCTGAGCTCCAGTTACCACATAAGCAGTATCCCCTTGATGGGTCAAGTCCACCGCTGCTGTGCACACATTAGGAGAACTTTTCCACTGGGTAAAGTGGCTCTCATTTGTTACATCATCAGATCCTCCCCACAATGGCGAGCTGCCAATATGGTTTGTGAAGATTGCTGGCACATTAGATAGATGTTGCAGGTGAATAGCTAACCTTGAGCACCGAGAAAGGATGGAAGAAAAGTAAAGTATGAAGGAACTTGCTGCGACAAGATACTTTATATGCTCATAAGTTCACCTGTTGCACTTATTTCCTTCCAGATAGAGCCGCATCTCTGTCAGCGGTCTTTTGCCAACTGTGACCTGGAAATTAATCTTCAACTGATTATGATGGAGTTTATATTCTCTAACAAGCAAATCAGTTTTTAATCATGGGCTCTGATTTCAGAAATTTTGGTTATGAAGAAGGAAGCAAAAACATAAGGGGTGTAAGAATGAAATGATGAGCGCCTGACTGGTATTGACATACAACTTTGGACCCATCAAGTTGTAACTGAGGGCAATAGTTGAAATGGATTTGTTTGTTGGTGGCCCCAGTGGAAGATCACTGTGGAGGGGTGCCCATATCTTCTGAGATTGGAAGTCAAGGAAGTCAGGCAGGTCTGCTGTTGGTGGCTTGTCTGTTGAAGACGAAATAGGAACACACTAAATGTCAGACATGAATACTCCAAAACAGTGTTCATAAGATATTCTCGCTCGGGGAAAGTTGACATATTTATTTTGACTTACTGTATTCATTCCAAATATAGACAAGGAAGTCAAAGTTGAATCTTTTCCCATGATGGGTAACAGTTGAACTATTTAGCAAGCAAACTGTTCTAGTTGAACTGGCACAGTGCAAAAGTCAGCGTCAACTATTAGCCAAAGTCATGAGTTGAATTGCTCAAATTAAGGAGATTCACAGCTTTCGAGCTTAATTTTGAAGTAGCAATTGGCTAATTTAATAGATGGAGAACTCACGTCGAAGGTATAGATTGATAGCGTGGGACAGGTAACCTTTTCCGGTCACCCCTTTGAGTAGAGAAGTGATTGGAATAAAGTTGAAGTTAATGGCATCTGGGATGGTTTGGATAGTAGGAAGCCATTCGCAATAGCTACGCATTGTTTTATCACCTCCTCTCTTTTAAGATATCAGTGTTATTTCCTAAACAGAAACTGAAAAGAATGTTCACTTCAAAAAAAAAAAATCATTTTTCGCTTCGCTTCAAAATCACTCACGTAATTGATAGTACTAGAAACTAAACCTTATGCTTTATAAAATTGGTAAACAAAATTTGCTTACATCTTTACTATTAACTGTTGCAAAACTGTCCACAGTCATCGGCTGTGGATCGAACACATTGAATGAATCCGGAATCTGTGTGCCCACATTAGGAACTACTGATTATTAAATAATAACAGTGATATTTTGTCATCAGAAAACGAAAATTTTGTTTTCAAAGCTATTGGGTTAACCTTGTTCTTGTTGTCTTTGGTTTTGTAATGCTTTGGAGGAAGAGCACATGCTTCCTGTAAACAACTGGTCTCCAAGCTTCTCCAAGTGCTTTTTGAGTTCAGATGGAGGAAAATTTGAAGATTGATCTTGCCTCTCAAGCACCGCGTCCTGGTCTCCGAAGCTCACTCAGACTATTACATGCGTTCCTTACTTCTCAATGAATCTGAAGCAACGAATCAAATTAGTATTATTTTGCAACTTGGTCTAAACTTAAGAAATTAAAAACATCATAACGCCACAAAAATGCTAGAAAATGTCGGAGAGATAAGTGTAAAGTGTTTCTGATCTTGCTAAGTATAAATTTAGAAGATGAGGATGTATATATATAGCTCGGCCTTGGAGCATAAACATGTGCCCAATGGAACATATATATTGTGCAATGTTAGTGTCATGCATGGTACCTAATTGTTATCTATGAATCCATACCTAGCAAGCTGTAGAGGGTTCCACGATGTGGGAACAGCTTGGAGAAGATGGTTGGAGAGTATGAAAGAGTAGCGAGAGAAGCGAAGACTGAAGGAGGTGATGAAGTAGACGTCCATGGCAAGGCATGTGGTACGGGAGGCATCTCCTGCCCATGTTTCGCAGTTGAAGCCAAACATGGCGTTAAACAAACCGTTTGGTGTCTTCCTCACCAGGGAGCTCCTCTCGTTCATAAAGCCGACATCTGGATATCAACGGCCAAAATTTTCACCAATGAAACAAAAAATGCACGTTAGTCTAATTGACCAGTTATATATAGAATTCCTATTTAAGTATGATCTTTTATTGACAAAACACGAGGAAAAGAATGTGAAAGTTCTTTTCTTTTATATATATAAATCAGCCGGCCATTTGTAAGTAGTTCATCATAAATACTCCAATTCACTCGTAACTATTATAAGTTTCACTTCCAAACATTTAATTTTGGTTATTGTAAATATAATTTGATGACAAATCCTTCACGGGTTTGGCTTTTTAGAGAGTATGCATGCTTGAGCTTTGTTGGTGGAAACACCCCTTTTGGACTATAGTGAGCATGTAGATGGCATCTCATAAATTAGCAGGCGAAGAAAACTGGAATTTTGTGGAAGAACTTAGCCGTGGATGTAGTTGACTTCAGTGTACTGGAAGATGACAAACAAAGCTGCCTTGATGAAATAATATAATATAATATATATATATATATATATATAGACACACACACACTTACCTGAGTAAAATTGAGAATGTCGGATTGATGCCGAATCCGATCGCCCCTGTCGCGCATGATGTCCACAGAAACATCAGAAAGAGGTCCAAAACCAGGCACAGAGAGTTCGTTCTTATCATTGTCATTAATGGCGATCAGCCGGCTCTCCCCTTTGCAGTACTTGATCCTAAATCACTTGTGACATCGAAGCCTTTCCCCAAGCAGCTCAAAGCTCTCTCAACCACTCCATCCATCTGTCCCAGCAATCCTTATTTCCCTTGAAATATATATGGGAAAGATTGGTGCAGAGATCAGACGTACGCTGGCTAGCCTCCTCTCTATATATAACAATCTACAACATGCAAGGCTATACTATGTACAGGGGAGAGATCATGTATGTGTGTATATGTATATGTATATATATATATATATATATATACATGTATATCTGAGAATAGGATCAGAAGTGTCGGTGAAGAAAGAAGTAAGAAAATGGGTGGAAATGGATGAGGAGGTAGCGAGGAAGGCGAGGGTGAACATGCTGTTTGAGATTAGTATCGGTAGCAAAGGGATATAAAAGTGGGAAGAAGGTAGAGGTGAGGCGAAGAAGAAGAAAGAAAGCCGGATCCACAGGGAAGTTTCCTTATCGCCTTTTGTCTCTAAGAATTGACCGACGTACATATTTGTGTGTGGAATAAAAATATTTATATTGTCATGGCCGGGGAGTACCCGTTTTAATTTGGAAAAAATGTTGTGGCCCATTCAACACAATCATTATGTTTGATGAGTACTTGTTCACCATTTTTTAAAATTAGAAATGTTAATAACTCACTCATTTTTCTAATATTTTAATTAATTTTTTTTAATTTGAAAAATCAATATAAATGCCCAAAATTTAATTTTTTTAATACAAATACTGTGGTTTTGTTTAATTAGTAAAGAAGAAATGAAAATTTTATATATGAAATTGATATATATAGTAATTTATGACAAAATATTGATATTTAATTTAAAAAATATCAATATTTTGCGGTAAGTAACGTCGCCTTGGTTAAAAATTTTATCACAACAAAATGTCTTATCAAAAACACTAAAAAGATGAGATAATTTTTTTAAATGAATTTTATATTTTACATCCACGTCATAACTAACCATTGTAAATTATAACTAAGAAATTCGTGCATTTTATATCTTTTTCATGTTGTCGATCAAACGGATTCTAAACTTAATTCGAGTAAGCTTTAATTTGCTTTATTTAACTGGTTTTTATCAAATTAAACGTATCTAACTAGATTGATTGAACTTCATCCAAGTCTGCTCCTCTTTTTTCGCCTTCCCTCCGTCTAAGTTTAAGAAAATGTTGTTTCAAAGGCTGAAAATGAGGCGTTTAAGTTCAGGTAATCTTTATTTAGGTGTTCCCATTTGGTTTGGTAGAAAGAAAAATTCTAATTTTCATTATCTTACTGCTAAGATTCGTTCAAAAATTGTTGAATGGGAGTCTAATTTATTGTCGCCGGCAGGTTGCTCTTGTTTGATTAAATCCGTGAATAATATCATGACTAATTTTGTTTTTGGTTGCTTTCAAGCTCCTAAAGCTGTTTCAAAAGATATCGATGCTATGCAAAGAAAGTTTTGGTGGGGTGAGGTCATAGGCAACAAGGACATAAACGGCTTTGTTTGAGGAAGTGGAAATACATTTGCAATCCGATTCCAAGTGGAGAGGGTTGGGTATCCGTCTGCTGGAAAACATGAAGAAGAGACTGTTTTACATTTGATTATGAATTGTACTTTAGTTAGAGATCTTACTTTTATTTTTTGGGTATTAGACTAGAAAATTTGAACTGTTTTGCTGTGATGGATTTGTGATGTTGCAGTGGTCCACCATATTGCTTCAGCTGCTCCTTGTTTTCTATTGGCTTTACTCTTAATTCTAGACTCAGTTTGGTTATCTCGTAATCAGATTAGAATGAAGTGTCATTCTGTTTTGTCAACTTGCTCATCGATCCAGGGGTGGGCTTTTGTGGTATTAAATAAATCTAATCATCTTATTTTTGCAGACTATGGATCAAGTCGAATACGTTTGGCCCAAACAGCAGAACTATAAGGTGTTTTGCAGGCTGTAAAATATGTTGTATCTAGCAAGTTAATTTATATAGTTTTTTGAATGGATTGTAAGAGTTTGGCTCAAGGCTTTTATGGGGATCCTAGCCATGTAAATGCATCCTTTTTAGAATTTTTAGATCGTCTACGAATAGTTTGTAGAAAGTATATATATGTTGTGCTTTGGGATAGAAGGGAATGCAATTTTTTGGCTAGGGCAGCAGTAAGGTTTGGTATATTGTATTCTGCTGATCCCATTCACAATGTACTTAAAGGTTTGATGTAATGTAATATTACAGTTTGCTTGGAAGAAGAAAAAAAAAATAAAAAAAAAGAAAGAAAAGATAGACCGGAAGATTTGAGAGGCTCCACCTAAGTATGGCCCTAGGCATTGTGTTCGGTTTCTGGGAACTTATTGGCCTGCTAATTTTCGTGAAGTCAATCTGGATCGCGTACCACTAAATCTCCGACGCAGTCGCCATTGAATTATGCCTAGCAGTGCTGCAAGAGCACGGCTCAATGTTCAGTTCAAAAACTCACTGTAATTATCCTTTGAACGCGAACACGGCCATCTTTCACTTATTTCCCCCTTCTGATTGTTCGCAATTAGTGGGTTTTCTTGGCTGGGTAAAGGGTGTAACAAATTACACTCGTGCCACCAATTATTAGGTAAAACATAATTGATTGCAGGAATTAAAATTTTATTTGCATGGTTGACATCCTAGTACGGTATGAAAATTGGCATGGACTGGTTCCATGAACCACATAGACAGGCATCCATCAGTATATTGGTATTCAGTTGAGTTGAACACTCCGAAGACTTCATTAACTCTGGTCCACCCATAAAAAGAATCGAAAGAAAAATGCTCCCAACCATGTAAGAAATCAGTACATTCTAAAAGACTAGAACACTAAACCATCCATACATTCACAGACCTCGCTGTGTGCTAGCTACTGCCGTTTAGCAAGAAGAAAGTTAACTGCATTTGAAAAGGAACTTAACTTATGATGACTACTACAGCTATTTACAAGCGTTTCAGTTGAGTGAAAAACTACAACCACGGCTGCAAGTTACTCTTCCAGACACAACATTACGCATCCTGGTGAACTGCCTAATATTGGAGAAAACAAGAAATCACACCTCAAAACCTATAAATGCAACAGCATATTTCGAGAAGTCTGGAATGAGTTGCTGGGTCGTTGCTGTGAAACGGAAGCTAGACCTTCCATCATCCTCACAATCTCCGCTGTGTCATCCAAGTAGTATTTGGCCTTGCTAGGTTTCCGGCAGATAGTACAGGCAAATACTTCAGCTGTTGATGATAGAGAGGGGCCCGATACGGCTCCCGTAATTACCTCAAACATATCCTCGTCAGAGCGATCATCTCCTATACACAGAACAAAGTCCGGCAGCATGTCCTTCTCTTTCATGGTTGAAAGCAATCTTTCGGCAACAAGACCTTTGCTCACACCCTACAATCGTCACGGAGGGCAACCAATTAATACATCGCATATGCTGCCGATTACATTCTCTATCCATAAATAAGCTGGTAAGCAATGTGGCACATAAGTTGCGTCATTGATATTATTATAGGGACAAACCTGAGGCTTGACCTCAACTCTGTTCTGCCCACTCTTAACAGACACCGGCTCATTGGCAAGGACACTCTCCAAATGATCAAGAAGTTCCTTAGCTTGACAAGATCCAAAATCTTTGTCCGCATCCTCATAAGACCACACCAACGAAGTTTCTTTGTCCTCAATAGTTGATCCATCCGTTGTTTCGGTATATTGCCTCATTACAGGCTCCGCAATCTGTTTCCAGCTACAGTCGACAATCGGCACACACGTTTCCCACTCTGCATCTTTACTCATCCTAGACATTTGGTTTGATGGAGAAAAATAAGTATCATATATAGCACAGCACAAATAACTCAGATGAAGTTGACAAGCTTACCATACAAAGTGAGAAAAGAAAGAAGGATGGGTTGTTGATTGATTACCTAAAGAAGCACCCATGCTCAGCTGCAATCCCCAGATTTTCACAAGGAGCGAACCATTCGTTAAGCTCCTTCCTCCTGCTTGCACTGACCAGGAAAACCAAATTGTTCTTGTCCCTGCACAAGTTGTTCAAAATTTCAATCGACTTACCGCTGGGACTCTTGTCAATGGCCGACTGAGGCATCAGTGTGCCATCATAGTCCAGAAGAATGGCCCTGACCTTGGTCCTCTTGTAGGCCGAAACAATGTGCTCCATTGCCAACTTCCTAAAGTTGGGATCAAGTGCAACGACCCTAAACCCCAGTCCGAAACCAATCCCCCAGGACCTCCGCTGCGAGTGATCCTTGCAAGTCCTCCGCAAATCTTGCAGGAAGCTATTGGCCCAGTAGCCGACATGGTGCGTGCTCACGTATCTATAGTGCTTGTCATGCCGCATCTGCTTCTCCTGATCCTCCATATCCAAGGCATGGCTCATGGCATCCGCCACGGCTTCAATGTTCCACGGGTTCACTCGAATGGCACCACTGAGCGACGGCGAGCACCCGACGAACTCCGAGACTATGAGAGTGCTCCTCTTCACCGTCGAGGGGCTCCATCCCAACAAACCATCCAACTTATCGTTGCCCTGTCTGGCGATCACATACTCGTAAGGAATCAGATTCATCCCATCCCTGACCGCGGTCACCAAGCAACACTCGGCCGCCACGTAAAAGGCCATCCTTTCGTAGAACTGTAGCGGCTGGTCGATCAGCACAACCGGCTCGTACCCATCTCTCCCGAACGCATCGTTGATCCTCTTCACGGTGGCATACGTCTCCGACTGCACCTCCTTCACGTCCTTTCCTCGCCCCCTCGCCGGATTGGCGATCTGCACCAGCACCACCTTCCCCCGCCACTCCGGGTGCTGTTGCAGCAGCTGCTCCATGGCCAGGAGCTTCAACGTGATCCCCTTGAAGATGTCCATGTCGTCCACGCCCAGCATCATCACCTGGTTCCTATCCTTAAACTGCTCAACGAGCTCGCCCACCTTCGCCTCCGTCTCCGGCAGGTTGAGCGCCAACTCCAGCTGGCCCATATGGATCCCCACCGGCAAAATCTTGATGCCGACCGTCCGGCCGTAGTACTCCAGCCCAATGTACCCACGCTTGGACTCGTAGGCCAGCCCAAGCATCCGCCCGCAGCAGGACAAGAAGTGGCGGGCGTAATCGAAGGTGTGGAAGCCGATCAGATCGGAGTTGAGCAGAGCTCGGAGGATCTCCTCCCTGATGGGCAAGGTCTTGTAGATCTCCGACGAGGGGAAGGGGCTGTGGAGGAAAAACCCAAGCTTTACCTTGTTGAACCGCTTGCGGAGGAAGGTGGGTAGGACCATGAGGTGGTAGTCGTGAATCCAGACGAAGTCGTCCTCCGGGTTGATAACCTCGAGAATCTTGTCGGCGAAGATCTTGTTGGCGGAGACGTAGGCCTGCCAGAGCCGGCGGTCGAAGCGACCGCCGAGCTCCGGCGAAAGAGGGAGCATGTAGTGGAAGAGCGGCCACAGCTGCTGCTTGCAGAACCCATGGTAGAACCGCGAATGAAGGTCGCCGGGTAAAAAAGCCGTCACGCACCGAAAACCTTCCAGCAGCGCCTGCGCCACCTCCTCCTGCGCCGCCGGCGGGACCTCATCCCGGAGAGTCCCAACGTAGTACACCTCGACGTCGTCCTTTCCGAGACCATCCCGGAGCTGCAGCAGCAGCGACTGCTCGTCCCAGGTGAAGGACCAGGCGGAGCCGGCACGGCGAGCTCGGATGGGGAGCTGGTGGGCGACGACGATAAGGCGGTCCTTGATGAGGGAAGAGGAAGCGGCGGTGGAGTGGGAGCGGTCGTCGTCATCGTCGTCGTCGTCGAGGTCGGAGATGATGCCGGGGACGGTCATGACCCGGGGTATGGCTCGGACCATGCGGTCGAAGGTCGGGGAAGAAGGCTCGCCGGATGCCAGCTCGAGCAGATTGGAGTAAGATCTGGACACCATCCTAATTTCCTCCGACAGCTCAAATCTTCTCACCGTCTCCCTTTTCTATCCGTCTCAGGTCTTCTCATCTCTGAGCTGATTTATAAAATGCTCATCAAACGCAGTTACTCAAATCAATATATATATATATATATATATATATATATATATATATATATATATATAT